>BCIJ01000016.1:302107-523225 GCA_001599935.1 Holtermannia corniformis | reverse complement strand
CTACATCCTCGCCGCGGCAGACGTGTCTTGGCTACATCCTCGCCGGATGTAGTGTTCGCCGGATGCGGCGTCCTCCGCCGGGATGGCTGGCTGCGTGGCGTATTCCAACACGGTACAAACACTCGCAACGTCAGTGCCTTGCTTGAAAAGATTAGGATACGATCACACTCGCCGAGTAATGTGCGCTTTGTTCTGAGGCACATCATGCCAGCCAGTGAGAATTGTCCATCATTTTGAGACGGAATGCCGTTTCATCCGGAAGACTATTCGTCGCATCGACTGTTTCTTGGCGTGGTCGATAGCGTCATGCCGGAATGAGCAGATTGCCTTTCAGGTTTTGAAGGCGCGTTTTGTGACAACAAGCGCATCATGACGACTATATAGAAATGAACTCCGTCCACTCATTGCGCACATTCTAGATCCGCGGCCTGGAAAGTGTCAATGCTACTCCCTGGCGTCCATTCACATACCAAAGCCCGTCCGCCTGAAACTCGTCGACAATCTTCTTGAGCTCGGCGACCTCGAGTTTGGGATGCGCCGGCTTGAACCCGAGCAACGTCTGGGCCTTGGTCCCGTCAAAGCAGATTGGCATTTCTGCGCTGTCAGTCGCTACCATAAGTTGCGCATGGACGTACTGCGGAAAGCGTGCTCGTCGAGGAACGGCGAGATGGCAGAGGATGGGATCGGTGGGTTCGACTCGGCGAGCATCTTGGACCACGCTTCGACGTGCTGCGCCATCAGCACGAGTCAGCCTCGCCCAGTCACTCACCAGCTCGTTGACGTCCTCGACCATGTCGGAAAAGTCGCTCTGCTCTGTCAGACAATGTCAGACGCAACGTTCACGCACCTTTGCAAACTTTGCAATCAGCGTCGCCATGGCCGTATGGAAGCCATACTTGATCCCCCACAGGTCGGCGACCGTCTTTGCGAGCTTGTCCTGGGTCGAGTCGTTCTCGTCAACGATGTTGAAAAGCGGGACTTGGACCTTTGTGGCGGCTGGGACGACACCGTCGGTCGTCTTCCACGCGTCGGACGACTTGTCAAAACCCCACGGGATCTCTTCGCCCGCGAGTTTGAGCGCTTCAGTCTTGCCAACCTTGACGGCCCATTGGCTCGCGAGGTGGATGGCGCGCGCGACATCGGACGTGTGTACGGTGTGGACGCGCAGGTCGGCACTGCGCTTGTCAGCGAGGCCAAACGTAAAGTGTACCCACTTGTAGAGGAACTTCATGTCTTCCTTGCTGTGCTGGGTTAGATTGTCACATGGACTGGAACAGCATACAGATACTTGTAGACATGACCTGGACTGTCAGTCTAGCCCACGCCATTGTGATCACTTACCAACAACGACTCGCGGCACGACTTGCCCGCCGAGCGTCCCTGGCCCGTATTCTGCTGCCACACGCAACACACACACGTTCAGCTCGTTGATTGCGCCCAAACCACGCAGCGTCTCGTGCCACCACTGTCCCCTGGCACTATCCGGCGTGAGCTTGTCGCCTTCCTTGTGGCCGCTGCCAGACTTCATCTCGTAAAACGGCATCGTCAAGCGAATGTACGCCTTTGGTCGGCGTTCCGGCGGTAGCGAGGCAGCGTGCTTGGCAAGCTGCAGTGCCATCTGATGCGTTTGCTGGATGTGGATCTGCCGTCAGCACGGCCGTCTTGAAGGAGACGTACAATCTCTGGGCGATCATAGCGCGTCTCGCCCGTCAGGTCAACCACAACGTCCCAGCTGCCTTGAAAGACCTCTGCAATCTTGCTTGGTACCGCCAGATTCGCTTGCCGGTATTCCACCTCGGACCTGGCCAGGCATCGCTTAAACTCGGAGTCGACGTATCTGACATCAGCTCGGCTTCGATTTGATCAACTCACGTTGTAGCTGGCTCGACGGAGAACTTGTCGACTACACTGTTAGCTCGTGTCTGCCCATTCCCACCCACCAATGCGAATCGCCTGCAATGTCAGCCGAATCACCCCTAAGTCCACCTACCTTTGCCAACGCCTCTCCCTGCTCTGGCACGAGATACGCAACCAACGCTCTTGCTACGCCGCTCACACCGCCTGGACGTCAGCTCAGTCTCGCACCCTAGCACCCACCAAGGATGAGAATCGCCGGGGTCGACATTGTTGCTGAAGGATGGGCCGAGCATGCGGCCGTGCCCGACCCCCTGACGTCTGTGCGCGGGCGGCCGTGAGCACACAGCACTAGCCACAGTTGGCGACACCTGGAGCAGAGCTTGACAGACAGGAACCGAGATGCAGTACCCTCGGCCGATGAAACCGCAGTGATCTGCACGCTATTGTCCTCATGATCGCGAGCGACCTCCACTAGGACCATTGACCACCATGCATGCGTTAGCTAGTACATCCTGCCTCGCTCTGGGAAAGCAGCTGATACAAGGAGACAGATTGAAACAGTGCGTGAGACCCGGGATATCTGCACGGTCAGCTCGGTTCGAGCCGACGCGACTCACTATTTTGGTGCCATGTTCTTGTGCGCCTGCCCAAAGAGCAGGTAGATCTCATGCTCGGCGCGGACAAACGGCTGCTTCCAAAAGCTGTACACTTCATTGTCGAGGAGCTCGACAAAGGTGACAATGAGGCCCCACGGGTGCGGGCGACGGACGAGGACGCGCTCGAGCAGGACTCTGGCGATGCGCTCGGGGATCACGTTGCCGTCTTGCTGCGCAGAGAGGAACATGTGAAGGAGGAGCGAGCTGAAGAAGAGCGTATGCGCGCTCGCAAACCGGAGTTGGTTGGCGATCGAGTTGAGCATGTAGTATTGCCCTGAGTGGTCAGTTTGGTCGTGACCGTGACGATCGACTCACCCTCGCCGTCAAAGGATGACAAGAGCCCGCCGAGGATGGAGACTTCTGGCGCCTTGTCGTCGTAAATGATGACGCCCTGAGCCGCGCGCCTGTCGACATAGGCCGCGCCGAGGTAGAGCACGACGGCATGGAGGAGCGTGTGGTTGTAGACGGTGCTGTCCGGCCTGCGCACCGCGATCCGGTTCTTGAGCTCGTGAATAATGGCGCTGCGGTTCGGCGTGCCCGTGGCAACATATTGATCGATGGCCGCCTTGATGTCGCCCGTCATGAGGGCCGTGATGTAGTCGGAGCGGACGTGCGGGACGCGCTGCATTTCCGGCACGAGCTCTTCGAGACGGCTATAGCAGCTCGGGAGCGGCGCCTGGGAGCGCGGGAACGCGGCTAGCACAATGTTGCGCAACTGGACGCAGTGAGGCGGGATCGCGGCCACGAGCGAGTGGCAGTACTCGACGAGGAACTCGGGAAAGTCGTGCATGAGCACGAGCAGGATTCGGATCGTGCCTCTAAAGATGCTGCGCGACGCAGGGTTCATCTCGCCCGCCTGGAGAAAGGTCGACAGGAACTTGAAGAGGGCCATGAGGACGCGGTGAAAGTCGGACCAGCCTTCCTCGTTGGGCGCTTGAAGGATGCGAGGGAGGAAGAGGCGGTGCGAGACGATCGAGACCCAGCCAAAGACAAACTTGGGCGCGTGCGTGGGTTGGATGATGCCGAGCGAGTTGCTGTCATGTCAGTAGGGTTCGGTTCCGAGCCAACGACTTACGCAAACGTCTTGAGGCAGCCAATGTACGTGTCTGCCATAGTGACCTCGATCGACTGGAACTCGCTCAGCAGGCTGGTGTAGAACCGAGCCCACGGGCGCTGATCAAACGCGTCGCCCTGCTCGAGATGGCGCTGCACAAGCGTGTACGAGATGATGGTGATGATCTTGTTAAAGTAGTAGATGGTGCGCGGGACGTTCGGGGTGCCGGTCTTGTCACCATAGTTTTTAACAATGAGCACGAGCAGCTTGGCGAGCGCGTCCGTGCCGTGGAATCGGCCCTCTGCGAGCGTCTTCTTGTCCAGGTCGACGGCGCAACCAATGCTGGTGCGGTAGAAAGCCATCGACAGGTTCTCACCGTTGAGGATGCCCTCTTTCGAGAGCAAAGCGACGTAGGGGACGAACGCGGCCTCGGACGACTTTGACGAGGCAAAGACGCGAACCCACTCGAGAAAGTAGTGGGCAAGCCGATCCTGCGTCTTGGGGTCGATGACCGGTTTCGGGGCCGGGAGCTCGGGCGTTGGCGTGCGCAGATCGTTGAGAATGGCTTCAACAGCCGGCGTCGCCCTGCCGACCTCGTGCGCCTTGAGCAGGGCGGCGAGGCCAGCAGCAAAGTTGTGGCGCGTGGCGATGGCCGGGTCGTGGAGGACGCATTCACGGACGAGGGCGGCCTCAAAGTCCATCGACTCTGGTGAGAACGCGCGAAGGATGATCTGAGCGAGCTGCTGGTCGTGCTCGACGACGTTGATGAGGCCAGCGCGGATCAGAGTGACGGTGACCGGGACGTTGAACTTGCGAACGTCTTCGGCGTAGATGAGCCACTGCTTGACCTCCTTGTCGACCTTTGGCACGAGCTCGCACAGTTGCTGCAGCATGAGCACGTAGACCTCGCGACCGAGGGCGCTGGCCGACTTGTACAAGAGCTGGACGACCTTTTGCGAGTACGCCAAGGTCGTCTGCTCGCGTGTAGCCGACTGGCTGGCGAGAGCGACGACGCGGTGGATAATCTGCCGGACCTCGTGGTTGGCCGGAAGCACGGTGATGGAGCTGACTGGTGCGTGGGCGAAAAACTTTTCAGCCTCCGCAACGAGCTCTTGGAACTTTTCCGTGCTTTGCTGAGGCGCGGCGTCGAGCTCTTCGCGGAGGTAGGGCGTGGTGCCGCGCTTGATATCCGTCTCGAGGTAGCCGGGGGCAAGGTAGTCGCCGTTGACGGGAACCAGTCGGCTTGGCTCGCCAAAGTCTTCGTACACGCGGAGTTGGTTCGGGTGAAGACCGCCGCTACGAAGGCGAAGGAGCTCTGGCAAAGACGACTGGGAGACGGTAGCCGAGAACGCCGAGGCGTCCCAGAACGGTTGCGGGTTACGCGACTGCCGCTTAGCCATTGACGTTTCGGGCACGAGGGGACTCACCTCGCGATGACGCTTGCGCGCCGCATACGAAGACGCGAGGTTGACGTCGATATCCTTTACGGCCTTTTCCATCGCCGCCTTTTTGATAACGGAGCACGCGACTTCGAGGTTATCGCCCACAACGCCGGCGATCGCGACTTCTGGCATGGTCTCGTCGGTAAAGCCATTCTGGAGCATCATGTTGCGAACGTGTGTGACCATTGCCGTCCGAAGCGGTTCCTTGCACGTCACGAGTGCGAGGTTGCCCGCGAGGTTCTGTACCATGAGATGAGCGGCTGCGCGCATCTTGGCCGCATCACCCTCCATGCCAAAGTCTTTCACGAGCAGGTCACGCGACGAGATGCCAGCGATCGTAACGGAGCGTTCGACGACGGGGTTGATGATCTCGCGGATGGCGCGGTCGATCGAGTGGTGGACGATACGCTTGAGCGTGGGCGCTTGGAAGATGGGGTACTCTGGGCCGAACACGAGGTATTCCGGCAACTGGCTGACGAGGTCGTCGACGCGGCGGTAGACAGCGTCTTGAGCGGCTTGAGCGGCCTGCTCAGTCTGGAGCTGGTGCACGCGGGCCATACTGTCGACGTCGTACCGCGGCAAAGCGTTGGTCGCGCGCTCGAGCTCTTGCGTGAGCCGGCCCAGAGGCTCATCCGGCGGTACAGCCATGCGGGTCTGCAGGATATCAGTCGGCTCGATGGCGGCCAAGTCAATGTTGAGGTTCTTGCACAGGACCTCGATCTCGAATTTCAAATTTAGCTTGAGATCCGCAAACTCGTACAGCTCGACGAGGAGGCGGAGGACGGCCATGAGCCAGGGGTTGGGCGGGTGGAAGACGGTCGAGTGGGAAGACTGTTCCAACAACTTGCAAACAAACGGAATGGCGACAATCAACCGCTTGGCGTCGTAACCCTGGATCAACAGATCCTTGAGCGAGAGATCAACTGCGCGGATCGGGAGGTTGCGTCCGAGCGTCAAACGGCCCAACCACGAAGCAATGTTCTTGAGCGTAACGCGTTCCGGCGCCTCGTTGACGGTTCGGTCCGAGTTTAGCAATTCAGCACTCTTGCGATACGTTTCCCACAGCACGTGACGCTCGAGCGTCGGCGCGTCCAGTGCGTTCATGAATTCGAGATAGAGTTCGTGCCGGTTGGCTTCGAGCGCGACTCTGACATCGACGAAATAGTTTGCAAACCAGCGCGCGTGCCGGTCTTCAAACACATCCTTCATCTCGGCCGCCTTGTCGACGAAATTGCCCGGGGCGAGGTTGTTGACGATGAACAGGATCTTGTCCTTGCGCTTGTCGTCTGGCGTCTCGAGTTGGCCCTCGGGCGCACGGAGGGCGATCGGGAACGCGGGCTTTTCACCCGGCCCGTCGGCATCGAGGTGTTGGCGCTCTTGGAGCGCGTTGCGGATCACAGTAATGAGCAGAGGGTGCGTGTCGTGCAAATGCGGGATCTGGAGCAGAGCGTTGCACATGTGCGGGAAATCGACCAGACGGCCTTGGAAGATGTTGAGTGCGTTGATCCCAAACTGGAACAAGGGCGAGTCCGGCGCGCTCGCGAGCGCATCGAGCACGTAGCGCGTCGCGACGTGCAGCGGCGTGTTCTCGACGAGCTTGCACGAGATGATTGAACCAAACAGCAGGCCGGTCATGGCGAGTTCGCGCGGCGGGTAGCCTTTGACAAACTGGTATTCGTCAAACAGGGAATGCAGCATGCACGCGAATAGCTCGTGATCGTGCGCGCTGTCGGACGCCTTGAGCCTGCGCAGCTCGGCCAGCACGTCGTCGAGCGAGACGAGCTCGGCGTACATGCGCTGGTACATTGTGTCGACCTGAGCGTCGATCTCCTTGCTGAACGAGACCACGGCGAGCCCGGCTTCCTTGTCGGCCCCGGGCGCAAGGTTCATCAAGCGCGGGTGCATGATCAGCACGTCTTTGCGTAAACCCTTGAAGCGTTCGACGTCGGCCGCCGTCAGACCGGAATGGGCACGGATGACGCGGAAAAAGATGGCGTAGACGGCGGGCGCGAGCGCGACGGTCCGCGTCGAGTCCTGGCGCTCCTCTTCGATCCGGACCTTGGCGTCGATAAAGTCGAACATTGCGTGCAGGAAGCGATCGCCGTGAACGTCGACGCCGTCGGTGAGCCACTGCTCGCGAGCGTCAGCGAGCCACGCTGTCTCGGGCTAGCACGTACGTTTTCCAGGTTGATCGCCTCGCGCTTGGACGCCAAGCTCGCGACGTCGAGCGCGAAATGGTAGTTTGGATCCGCCAACAGTTTATCGAGTATCTGACGCTCAGCTCGGCTTTGTCCCTTGACCAAGCTACCCACCTTGAGATCCTGTGCGATATCGACGACACGCACAACGTTGCCGTCATTCTCGGTGTAGTAGTCTTTCAACGCGCCGAGGACGAAATCCGGGTCGGCCGCGTACAGCTGCGCAAACACGAGCTGGGAGCGATCATGGCCCGCGAGGAAGGACGCGAGCAGGCGCGAGAACAGGATCGCGAGCGGTTGCGGCAGGGGTTTCTGCGAATAAGATCAGCACGTCTCGGTCGGGAGCTCACGGCACGCACGGGTAGGTTTGCAAGACCTAGCACGACGAGATCGGGGCTCTGGGCGATCCCACGGTCCAACAGTTCTGAACACCGTCTGGCGACTTGGGCGTGTTCCTCGACGTTGCCGCCCGGGCCTGGGGTTTCACTGTCTGCCTGTCGGATCCTGTGCGCGATCCACTCGATGAGATCCATGGCGTTGAACAGGTAGGCCTGGGCTGCGTGCGCTTGTTGCTGGACTGCCGCCGGGGCCGTTGAAGGATCGACGACGCGTGCGAGGGCGCTCACGTCTGGTGCGGTCGGCATGGTGAAGAGTGGAAAGGCTTCGGGCGGGACGGTGAGCAGGCGTTCGAATAGAGTGATGATGGCTTGCTGGTTGGACCACTGGGTAGCGTTTGCGGCTGGGAGCAGGCCGCGGATCGGAGGGGGTGATTGCGGTGGGAGGATGAGGATCGAGACGAGCAGAGGGAACGAGGTCGGGTACAGGAGCGGTGTCTGTGGGCTATCGAGCCGTTGG
This sequence comes from Holtermannia corniformis, assembly GCA_001599935.1. NCBI lineage: Eukaryota > Fungi > Basidiomycota > Tremellomycetes > Holtermanniales > Holtermannia > Holtermannia corniformis. The sequence goes on along the minus strand of BCIJ01000016.1, from coordinate 515,163 downwards.
AGGACTGTAGGCCAGTCGATGGCGCCGAGCGCACAGAGGCCTTTGATGACGCCGTGGACGTCGATGGTGCGTCCAGCCGCGAGGCCCTCGAGCAGACCGTAGATGGTCGCACTCGCTTCGTCTGTCAAGCTGGCGGGAGGGATATCGCGCCACCAGCGCTCGGCGGCGATTGCGACGACGCCTTCGTCGTGTGTCAACCCCTCGCCGAGCTCGAACAGGACGTCTTCGAGCGGGATGCCGTCGCCTCTTGGGCCGCCGGGCGAGAGCGCGCCGAGGGATTGGATGACGATTGCGGGCGATGCAAACTTGAGGGCGGTGCTCTGCAAGAACAGTGCGCGCGAGCGCGAGTCGAGCACGGCGGGCGTGTCGGGATAGAGGGCCGTGAGGAGCGCGGTTGCCTGCTGGGCTGTGAGATCGTCATTCTGTGCCCAGAAGGCGCGGGCTGGGGTCCGGAGCTGATCAATCGTCGGCTGCAGCGTCTGCCTGAGCAGATTGACAAATGCTGGATAGTGGGCGTGCGTGGTCGGGAAGATGGCCGGCTGGGCTAGGGTGAACGCCGAGAGGGCAAACAGGTGGGTTGGAGGCAGGTTGAAGATGCGGAGTGAAGGCAGCGGCAGGGGCGTTGATGGAGAGCTCGAGAGCAGGGTGAGTGAAAAGTGGGGTGCGAGTTGAGGGTCGCGTGCGGCGCGTGCGGCTTCACCCTGGAGCAGGCGCCAGGCGAGAGCGGCCTGGCCGAGGGTGGGTACCGGTGGGTTTGGACTGGAAGGGTCGTGTGCTGCGTCTGCGGCTGCTTGGAGGAGCGGTTGGATCACGGGGTTTGCGACGACGGCGGTGCGGCGGAGGTAGTGGTGGTACATTTCCGGGCCGTGGGATGCGGCGAGCTATCGATGTCAGCGTCGTGCTAGGCCGTGCGAGTGGGCTTGCGGCCGGCAGCTCGGTGCGAGTGGGTTGTACCGCTCGATCGCAAGCTGCCTTTGGCAATCTCCGTTTCCCATGCCATGCGCACTCACCGCCCTGATCTCTGCTGCGGCCTTGTCAAAGCCATCGTCGGTAAACGTGGTGAGCAGAAAGACGATCTGAGCTCTGACGATGACGGCGGTGCCGCCGGGTGGGACCGACGGCTGGAGGCCTGGCGGAGCCGCCTGCTGAGTTGTGCGGGCGGCGCCGAGGCCCGGCGGGGGCGGAGGGATGCCGGGCGGTGCGTTCATCGGCGCTGCATTGGAGGGGGCTCGGTCGGTGTGGTGGTGGTGGTGGTCCTGGTGGTGGTGGTCCTGGCTGGCGGTGGCGGGAGCTGTGGCGTGAGTGGCGGTAGCAGCAGCGGTGGTGGATCCTACAGTGCTGATCCCACTGCGCTCGTGCTCGAGTGTCGCCGTGTGCGCTGAGCGGTCGAGTGGTGGAGAGTGGGTGAGCTGTTGCTGTCTCGGTTCGCGGTGCCACACTGCGCGCATTCTTTTGTATTTATCCAAATCCCATTTCAACACGGTTCCTAATTCCTCACCCTCGATTACCACCTTTGTTCAACTCGGGTGGCCACCGCAGCTCGGCACACACGACCACCACAATGTCAACCCCAGATGTACGTCGGCCAGCCTACAGCGCAGCGCACACCTAACACACCGACAGGAGATTGCCGAGCAAAACATTCGGCTGTGGAAGGTCGGTCGATCCCACTCTGATCCCAGGCTGGGCTCACTCATGCAACGGTAGATGAAAAAGCTCGTGAAATCTCTAGACGAGGCAAGAGGCGCCGGGACGTCAATGATCACTCTTGTCATCCCGCCAAAGGTAGGTCCCGAGCGGGCTCACACAGCGCTGACGGCGCATAGCAACAAGTCAGCATCTGGACCAACATGCTCACGCAAGAATACGGTACCGCGTCCAACATCAAGTCCAGAGTCAACCGGTCAGTCGGCTATCACCCAGCTCTGCTCAGCGCTGATCCATGCCAGCCTCTCGGTCCTATCCGCCATCACGTCGACCCAACAGCGTCTGAAACTGTACAACCGCAGTCGGTCCCTTGCTCCTGTGCCTGCCTATAACTAACCACCCAGTCCCCGACAACGGCCTCGTCGTCTTTGTCGGCACCGTGCTCACCGACGAAGGCAAGGAGAAAAAAGTTTCAATGTCGTTTGAACCGCACAAGCCTTTGAACACTGTGCGTCGCCTCGAGCCGTACTCTCGAGTTGACGACTGATCTCGCCCAGTCTTTGTATCTCTGCGATAACCGGTCCGTACCACCCCGCTCTGCAACGGCAAAGCACGCGCTCACCCCAACAGCTTTCACACCGAAGCCCTCGCAGAACTCTTGCAGCAGGACAACTCGTTCGGTTTCGTCGTCATGGACGGTCAAGGCACGGTTCGTGGTCGCACACTTGGCGAAACAGTGCTGACCTCTGTCTTTTGAAATCCTCGCACTGCTCTTTGCTTGTCGTTGTCGATCCTTGCTACTTGTCGCCGCGCTCACCACCGCGCTCACTCTTGACGCGCTCGCTACGCTCGCGCTCGCAGCTCTACGGCACCCTCGCCGGCAACACCCGTACCATCCTCCAAAAATTCACCGTCGACCTCCCCAAAAAGCACGGTCGCGGCGGTCAATCCGCCCTCCGGTTCTCTCGTCTGCGCGAAGAAAAGCGTCACAACTACGTCCGTAAAGTGGCCGAACTCGCCGTCCAGCACTTTATCACCAACGATAAAGTCAACGTGACCGGCATCGTTCTGGCCGGTTCGGCCGAACTGAAGAATGATTTGAGTCAGAGCGATCTGTTCGATCCAAGGCTGGCGGCAAAGGTGATCAAGATTGTTGATGTGAGCTATGGCAGTGAGAATGGGTTTAATCAGGTTGGTTGCTGGAGGGACCCGCCGCGCGCGCCGCTCACACACCCAGGCAATCGAGCTCGCCGCCGACTCGCTCGCAAACGTCAAATTCGTCCAGGAGAAACGACTGATCCAGCGCTACTTTGATGAAATCGCGCTCGACACGGGCAAATTCTGCTTTGGGATCGCCGACACGCTCAAGGCGCTCGACATGGGCGCGGTTGAAAAGTTGATCGTGTGGGAAAACTTGGATGTGATGCGGCACGAACTCAAGAATGCGGCGGGAGGTACGTCTTCTGCTGACAGTATAGCGCAAGCGCTAACGCTCCGCAGAGACCGTCATCGTCCACTCGTCGCCTTCAGACAAGGACCGTGAAAAGTTTGTTGACAAGTCGACAAACACCGAGATGGAGCCCGCGGGCGAACCGATGCTGCTCGTCGAGTGGTTCGCAGAACACTTTAAACAGTTTGGAGCCGAACTCGAGTTTATCACGGATAAATCGACAGAAGGCAGTCAGTTTTGTCGGGGCATGGGCGGCGTCGGTGGCATCTTGCGCTACAAGGTCGATTTCATGGAGCTCACTTCGGTCGATGACGACGACGAGTTTTACGACTCGGATCAGAGTGGTGCGTCGGCCTCTGCCCGTGGGACGGGAGCTGACGCGTTGCAGACATGTAACGGTTGCATGCAGAGGAGGCCTTGTAGAGCACAAGGCTCGAGGTGCAAGCACACATGGACATGTATACATCTAGCCGCCTACCTTTCATCACTCGTTCCTTTCTCCGTTTCACTTCCTATATCCCCGACCCCTGCCGCGTCCCAGTACGCTAGATAACCGTGACGGTCCATGGCCTCGACCCAGCGCAATGTGGGCAACCGTGGAATACTACTTGGCTTTCGCAATCTTCAACCCGTTGATCTTGATGATCGTCGCCACGCCGTTGCCGGATTTCAAGGGGCACAGTGGGCCCGGGCGGCCGCTTGCGGGACCGGGCAACTAGCGCAGGGGTGATGGACAGTGGGGTGTAGTGACGAGCACTACAATGTACTTGTACTCGATGGCCCACAGCAGCCAGCAGCGTTATATCATGAGCGTAAAGCATACAACCCCAGACCATCTAGAAATACGCCTCTCGTTCCGCCCAACCCGACCGCTCATGCTTGATCACCGGCGCTTCATCTACGTCCTCGCCCCGTTTCTCGTCGAAAGAACGATACTCTTTCTCTGCTATCGACCCTTCGCTCGGCGGCGTCGGGTAGTCTGACGTCGTCGGCGCCCGCTTGGGCACGGTATCGAGCCACTTTTCAGCCGTCTGCATGTTCTCCCCCGCCGCGATGGATTTGACAACTGTATTCGTCAGCTTTGTGGATGACATGCCAGACGACCGACTTTGCCAGCTCATGCGCTCGTGCATCTGTCGCCGGAGCGAGCGCGTCAAGAACGACGAGACGCCATTCAGCGCCCAATCGTCGGGGATCGTTTCCAGCACCTGATCGTCAGCTACGCTCTTCATCCATCTGGAAAATCACCTGAGAGACGTCAAGATGCCGCGCCTGCGCATTGAGCAGCGCCGTCGTTTGCGGTTTCGAGGCGCTAAGATCTCGCTTCAGCACAACTCGCACATAGACACTACACACACCCGTCACGCATATACACCCGCAGCAGCTCAAGAACCAACCCATCCTGTAGCTCGGGCTCGAGCGTGCCCCGACGCTTGCGCCCGACTTCGCCCAGTGTCGCCCACGCACTCAGTTGAGGGATGCGCATCGCAATGCTCCGCGCGACTTTCGGGGGGATCACCTCGCCAAACGTACAGTACGTTTGCGCCGAGATGGAGTCGCCAAGGTTTTGCGCGAGAAGGGCCAGCGCTTCCTTGTGCTGTGCGAGCTTGTCCAGTCGTCAGCATGGTGCAACGGCACAGTTCACAACTAACCCTGCCCTTGACAATCGCGCGCTCAAGTAGGGTAAAGTCAATCACTTCCAGCCTCTTGGCAGCTTTGCCAAGGTCGTAGAAAGGCGAGCCTTGCATGAACAGCAAGAGCTTGAGCCGGGCATCCTTGGCTGGTGTCGCCGGCGCGACATCGGCCAAAAACTGGCCAAACGAGATCGGAGCGCTCAGCCGGTACTCGGACTCTGCTCGGATCAGAATCGCCACAGCGAGGTCCGACAAACGCACCCAGCTCTTCAAAGTGGTAGCGAACGCCATCGTCCTTGACGAGCTCTTCGAGTCGATCTAGAAGCTGCTGCAGCAATGCTTCATGCAGCTCGCGCACCTGGCGGAAGCATGAGCTGGCTAGTCGTTTCAGATTGCACCTACAGATGACCGGCGCTGGACAACGACATGCTCAAGATATCGGTTCGCCACGTTGTCGTCGATCGCTCTCATGTCAGCCAGCAGCGCCACGTCGTCAAACTTGACGCCCGTCTTGGCGTCTTGCTCTGTAAAGATCTAATGTCGTCAGCGAGATCGCAGAGCTCTCCACCAACCTGTAATCCGACTTGCGGCCTCTGCTGTACCAGCCACAACCCATATTCTCGCAACAACGCCTCGTCTGTCGACGCGTGCAGCAGCTTGACAATCTCGGTCATCGGGTCAGGACAGTGCGGATCCGTCTCGGGCGCTTCCGCAATCCTGCCAGCTCATCAGCCCGTGTCTGCATAAAGTGCGCCACCTACTCTCTCAAGATTGCCAGCACGCGATCGACCCTGCCGCGCTGCAACATGACCCTCGAGAGCACAAACGGCCTCTGTGCCAGAAACGGTTCCAGCTCGGACAGAACCACATCGTTCGGGGCCGCCAACAGGTTCAACAGCTCGTCCGTCGCGTCCGCTTGCGCCAACAGTTTGGCTAGAGCGGTATCGAGTACGATATCAATCTTGCGCGAATCGACGCCGCGCGCTCCGCCGCCTTTGCGCCGGCTGGTGCGTGTCTTGCGGACAAAGTCGGTCAGCATGGCGTTTGCGTTGGAGAGCAGGACGGCTTCGGCGTCGGTCCGTCTCACGCTTCGTCGGACTGAGAGCGTTAGCGTGCGCTAGGTAGCGCTCGGGACTGACTGATGTCCTCGATGGAATCCATCTGGCGCAGGACCGCCTCGAGACCAGCATACACCTCGACCTCTTCAGCCGAACCAATCACCTTGCCGCGGATCGCAGGGAACAAGCGTACGAGCAGACGGACGTCAATCTTGCCGCGAGTAAAGTATTCGCCTGCACGGGCAAAGTGTGTCTCGAGTAGTAGCCCGCAGGCAAGTCGGAGGTGGAGCAGGCGCATCGTGCCGGTATGTGTTGCCTACACCTAAGCTGCGATCCGAAAGGGCTAGAAGAGGACTAACCTTGTCAACGTCAATCTCGCCGCGCTTGCCCCGCCGTCGCTCCTCGTCAACTAGCGAGATCGCGTCGTCGACTTTACCTGCGTCCAAGAGCTCCTCGAGGCGGACAATGGCTGGAACCGGGGCCAGTGCGTACACGGCGTTCAGCCCGACTATCAGTGTTTCCGTCACTGTTGTCGAGGACGGCCCGGGGGGAAGGATCCGCGCCGGCTGCTTTGGGGAGGACGGCGGTGTGAGCCCTGATCCCGACGGCGGTTGATCTTGCTGCTCCGAGCTCGCTTGCGCCGCGGGCGTCGTCTCCACTCGTAGCAGAGGCAGCGAGACCAGACGCATCCTCTGATCCCGAACGTGGTTCTGGATACTTACGCCATAAGGCGACGAAACGACACCGAGCGCCTGGAAGCCGTGCGGAAGCTGAATGACCTGTAAGGGTCTATCTGGCTGCTGGATCGAGTGGATGACCACCGTGTTGTCCCGACAGAGCGCAATGATGTATTCACTCTCGATCGTGACGGCGACTGGATGCGATGCCCATTCGAGCGTGCCGCGCGTGGGATCGCCCGCAGCGGTCAGAAAGACGCCAATGGTGCCGGTCCCCGTGTAGCTCGTGATCAAAAACTCGCGCTCGCCGGGCACGACGGCAATGTTGGGGGTTGCATCGAAATCGGCGACGGAGGCGTCGATCTGGGAATACGGGAGCAGCGGCCACAGTTGGGCGTTTTCGAGGTCGATCATGTTGTAGAGCTTTTGAGTGGATTCGGCGACGCAGAGGGTCGTGTGGGTGCGGCTGCCGAGGATGGCGCCGTCGGGTAGTGGAATCTCTTGCACCACGCCGTCCTGTGCCGTCAGTCTGTGAGCTTGCAGGACTCTTACGGGACCGACCTTGTCGGTCGACAACCTGGCGCCGAGCCGGAACAGCATGATCGACTTGCGCTTGATGACACAGAGCCCCATCTCGGCCGGTCTCTCGGTGTCGTTCGGATCGACGTCCATCTCGGCATCGTCCAAGACGGCAGTGACGACGCCTCGGATCGGGTTGATGAGCGAGGATGGGACCGGGTCGAGTGTTGGCAGGGTGAAGAAGTGGAGGGTGCCGTCGGACAAGACGAGCGCCTTGCCGACCATGGGCAAGAGTAGAATCTTGCTAACGGCGCGACGGGGAAAGAGCGTGTGCTTGTGGCGGAGCTTGAAGCCCTGTCGTAGGTCAGCACAAGTCTTGTACGCAGCCCGACGACCTACCTCGGACGGGCCCGAGCCGTCAATCGTGTACCAGTACACGACGCCATCCGAGGATCCAAGGTAGAGGTTGTTCCCTTTCGCGTCAGTGCAGCTCTCATCTCGATAGATGGACCCACCATAGCCCTCGACACAGCGGAGCACGACCCTTCCCTCGATCGGCGTGGCCAGAGCCTCATGGTCTGCCGTCTTTGCGCTCGCAATCGCCTGTGCACGCCTGTTGGCTGCCGTGGTCGTCCCGGCTACGAGCTGTGAGAAGATGTTGAGCGGCTGAGCAGCGAGCTGTGGCTGTTGGGTCTCTGCACCGAAACGTGAGCGCGCACACGCGAGGGCACGAAGCCGAGTACTGACCGGAAGGACTGGAGAGGTCGAGCAGGTCGTTGACGTTGAAGACGTTTTCGAGCACGGGTTGGATGTAGAACGGTGGCGAGGGTGCCATTGCGCCGTCTGGAGAGCACTGGGAGCCGTCTACGCTCATGGCGCTGCGAGAGAACGGCGGTGGTCGAGTAGGAGGATGCGGGGAGCGCGACTATCCACCACGTGGCTGGTTTAGGCTTGACATTTCGTGACGACGGGTGCGCCTACAGTACTCCGCAATTCCTTTAGGCGTGTGGATAGGCCTGCTTTTATGTGCCTATGCACAAGCCTATCTATACCACGCGAGCTCCTCGGTCGAGCGCACGGCAGGACACAAGCACTGTAGCAGAGCGAGCAGTATCAACACTGTAAGAGATACCAACTTGTAAGAGATACCAACTTGGTACACAGCTCCTGAACACCTCACGACCAGGTTCGTGCTTGCCACCACTTTGACTTGGTCTAAATGACGGCCCACCGGTCGCCAACGTCGCCAAAGCCACCGCTGCCCAAACGGCCCAGCGTCAGCTACGCGCAAGCGTACATCAACCCGCACACTCTCAGCAAATCACCCGGCTCATCCCACACGCGCATCCACCCGTTACGCTCGCCTTCACCCGAGCACGCTCACCCAGCGTACCGGTCGCCTGAACGAGTCGAGGATGACAGTCCGAAAGCGCTCCCGAGTGTCATCACAGAGCATGTCGAGTATGCGGACGCTGCGTTTGCACAGGCGCTAGACCCAATGCTGAGTGATCCGGTCCTGTACCGAGGTTCAAACGGATGGGACAAGACGGTCGGTGCCGAGATGGACATTGACTCTAGCGCGGACAAGGCTCAGGTCGGGCCTGGAGTCCTCCCACGCAGACTGCTTGAGCTCATTCACCCGCACGAGCTCGTCAAACCCGTGTTCGATGACTGGGCCGACCGTATCTCCACCCTCAAGCAACCGGCCACCGTACCGACGCCAGATGCCGATTCAAGCTCTGCGTCGCTCGCGTCCGAAGCAGCAACCGTCGCTTCAAGCAGTAGCAGCTGTGGCTTTCCCCCCGCCGACCTCGCAGACGTCTACGCCAGCATACCATCCGATTCCTACTTTTGCACAGAGTGCTGGGCCTGGCTCAGAGTCCGGACCGGTCGCGGGCAGCCCCCGCCTATACCAACGATGCAAGAGTTGGAGACGTTATCGCCTTCAGATCGGATCGACCCGTCCGACAGGCAAAGAGAGCTCTCACGCTACAACGACTTGCTCGCTCAACGCGTCAGCTGGCCCGATCGAAAGCAGGATCACTTCCATGCGTTCACACTGCTTGCAACCTCGTCGTCTTACAGTGAAAACCTGCTGCAGCCGCCAGCAGGCGACGCCGCGTTTCCGCCGGATCTCGTCAACACGTCCAACCCAGCCTACTTGCACCCTCCGCCAGACAGCAAAGCAACACATGACCGAGCGACGCTGTACCTCAGCTGCGCGAGCGACGCCTGGGCCATCGTCGATGCAGACATGGTTCCAGCCCAGATCCCCGTCGCGCTCGCCAACGCGTACATATCAGAAAAGCACACCTCGCCGGCCGTCGGTGTCAACAAGGAGCTCGGCGTGTTCGAAGCATGGTCCATCTGGGCTCTGTACATTTCAATCGCAGACTCGTCGTTGGCAACTGACCCCGACGCAGGCTACTCTCCAATGCCGCAATCGAAGGCGACAGCCGCTTCTTTTCAATTGACAGCAGGTCGTTCCAGCGCAAATCCGGATGGGGTCCAACCCAGTCCGTCCCGTCTTGTCATACGCGTCCCTACTGACGCAACGCTCACAGGGCCATGCTCGCCGCAGCTCTCCATTTCGGGTACGACGAGACCGATGGGAGATCTAGGGTTGGCCCGCGCCGAGTCGAAGACGCCAAAGCTCGGAACGTGCTGCACCGCGCAACGATCCGTGCGTGGGTCGAGGTCTCGTTGTACCTCTGGGCATTCTTTTTCAAGTATGAGCTGGAGGGTGTGTGTCAGGCTGCCTGTTCTGGAATGAGACTGATGCGAGATTAGGCGCGGCGGTACCAGTCGGGTTGTCGGGCCAGGGATTGACCAGCGCTGCAGCGGAAGATCTTGGAATCGGGTCATACCCTTATGGTGAGTCATGCAGTTGTCGACCTGCATGCTGATCAAGCCAGCCAAAACGGCCATCACTTCGGCTCGTCGAGCCGATCTCGATCTGCTCGGTGTTTCAGCGCATGACACCGCACAGACGATCCTGTCGGCGTACGCAGCTCAGCTCGCGTGCGATAGTGACCATGCCGGCGTCTACCTTGGCGCTCTGCAAAACATGGAACGCGTCGCCATGCCCGATCGCGAGACGATTGCAATCAAAGTCGCGACCGAGGGGTCCATGGGGAAGTACTCTCAAGGTGCGCTCCTGCCCTTTGTCACCCACTCAGGGATCACTGACGCTCGCAGCTGACCTCAAGGAAGCGTACGCGACAGTCGGGTACGACCTCGCGCACGCCGAAGCAATCTGCATCCCGCAGACGGACGCACCCGACGCTTACGTCTTCAAACTATTCAGAGACCAGACGCGCAGAGCGACGACGGGCGAGGACCGCAAGAGGCTCGAAGACGCGCTCGGGATCATCACAAAGGACCGCAAGAGCGAGTTCTTGGGCCACATTGTCGCAGCGGGCTCGACCGCCTCGTTCTCGGTCGCAGAGGCGTACCGCGCCCTCAACGCGCCGGAAAACTCGATCGATGAGGGCGTCATCATGTGTGTGGATGCGGTCGGTGTCGTTGCAGTGTTCACGCTGAGATCTTGCAGGCAATACCAGGAGGCGATCAAGGACTTTCCGCATCGTAAAGACCATTACCGCATGTGTTTGCGCATCATTGCAGAGGAAGGCGGCGATGCGCGCACGGCGATCAAGCATTATCTGGACAAGGGCGAGCTAGGTGAGCCTTGGCACAATCCCCTGGGATGGCAGTGCTGACGCAGTGCAGATATCACCGAGCAGGTCGCGCGCAAGGACATTCCGGTCGGGCTGCATAACATTGGGTGAGTGCGTTGGATAGTACAGATTGCGTGCTGACGTTTTTGCAGCAACACATGGTAGATCTACAATGGAGCTAAGGCAATCGTGCTGACGCGCGCAGCTACCTGAACTCGATCTTGCAATACCTCTATTCTATCACGCCATTGCGCGACGCTGTCATGACGTTTGAACAGCCAGCACAGCCTTCACACAAACCAGAGGTCGAGAGGTCTCACCGATGTAAGCGCCTTGTAGCCTCGTCTCGTCTCACGCTAATGGCCGCCAGTCGTCCGAGAACTGCGCAACCTCTTTCTCCAGCTCCACAAGTCGGATCTCGCCGCGATCCGACCAGAACAGGAACTGGCCTACTTGGCCATCACACGACCGGAAGACGATCAAGTTGAGGGCCCGGCCCCGGCCCCGGCGCCGAGCGATAACCTCGTACCCAGCGCGGGTTCCACTCGTGTCGGCTCGCCGGAAATCGAAGTCTCACCCCCGCGACCGGACCCCGTGCCCCAGACGTCAATTCTTGGCAAGCGGGCGAGTCAAGACCGCGACGATGACGACGAGCCGTCGAGCAACGATGAGAAGATGGACGTTGATCATGACTTTGAAGTCGTCAAGCGTGAGAGTCGCGACGAGAACGGTGGCTTTGAGGTCGTGCAGCGAGACTCGCCAATCGTTGCGGATGCTCCGGCTGTAGAGGTACCGACGGCACCGGTGGCTACTTCTATGCCACCACCGCCTCTGCCGCCACGTCCGAAGACTCTGAACCCACGTAGCCTACAGTTTGGTGCGTCAACCTCTGCAATGGAGGTATAGCACACTGATTCACGACAGGCCTTCAGCAAGACTCGGCCGAGGTGCTGATCAACGTATTGAATCAACTCGAGCTGGCTTTGCCTACCGTTACACTCGATGGCCACGATATCAACCTCGTGCAGAGCTTGTTCTCGTGCAAGTTTCGGCAGCAGACGCTGTACGCCAACGAGGTGGAGCAAGCGCCCGTTGAATCCGTCTTTGTCCCGCCGATCCTGGGCGTCGAAGAGGAGGGCAAGGACCTGTATGACTGCCTCGGAGAACTCTATCTCCAGGGCGAAGAGATTGAGTACGAAGGTCGCAAGGGTGTCAAGATGGACCTAATGGACTCGCTCCCGCCACTGCTATACATCCAAATGAGGGTACGTCGGACTGCGCTACCGTGCAATGTACTGATAACCGACAGCGCTCGCAATACGACTTTGCGACCGGACGCGAAAGCAAGACCAACACGCATATCGCGTTCGACCGTACCCTTGTCATGGACCGCTTCTTGGCCCAGGCTGATCCCAGCAAGCGGGCGCAATCGATCGAACTGACGCGCGAGATGGCGAGTCGTCGCGGACGACTGCACCACCTCAAGTCGAAAAAGGTTGGTATCGTCCTTCGCTATGGATTTCATTGACCCCGATAGCCTCTTGACATGCCTTCGACCTTTGTCCACGTCAAAGAGTCGCTTGCGTCGTTGACCGACTTGCCCGAACTTGAGATCAATGACGGTTTGCTGGAAGCCTTGCAGGTCGAGGCCGATCGCGTCGCGGCAGAGATCAAAACTGTTGAGGAGCAGCTGCGGAGCTGCAGGGATCGGCTTGATCGTCTCTGGGAGGGCGAGCGCTCGACAGAATACGAGCTCATGTCGGTCTTCATGCACCGAGGTTGGTTTGCTGCATCCCGCGGGGTAGCAGGCTGACCGAGTCTAGGCAAGACAAGCGGCTCGGGTCATTATTGGACTTACCAAGCTTACCTGCCTGATCATCGTGAGTTGCAGTGTTCTGGCCCTCGCTAATCGCCTTAGCCACCCGATTCTTCAAGTACAACGACGCCGAGGTCACAGAGGTGCCCGAGTCAGAGGTCCTTCAAGATCGCACGGGTCAAGACGCCAACCCGGCGTTGCTGTGCTACGTGCGCAAGGGTACGAGTCTCGTTCAGACGCTGTACAGAGAGACTGTGTAGATCACATGTATAATTTACAAGCTGTAGCATTCTCCGTGGAACGCAGTCCCACGCGCCGACCTTGCAACAGCGTTGCGCGCTTCGATCACGATCCCTTCCGGGCCGCAGGCGATGACTGCAGAGTATGGCGTCGCACCCGAGGGACCGGCCTCGACGTCTTCTGGGGTAGACGAGTCGAGAAGCTCGGCAATTGGTGGCCGTCCGGCTTCGAGTGTGGTATGCTGTGGTAATGACGCAAGTTGTGGGAGAGGCGAGGACGCTTTCGTGAGGAACAGGTGGTAGTGGAGCTTGAGCTCTTGACCCTCCGCCCGTGTTGCAAGGTGCTGTAACACTGGCAGCATGCTCTCGACCGTTGCTGTCGCTGTCAGCCAATGTCGACAACCCATGGCGGCCACTCACTCGAGTCCCGCACGACCCACACGACGTCGACTCGGTTCACCTGCGAGCTCAACGCCTCCTCGATTGCACCGAGCGCAAAGGTGATCCCACTCCCTCCCGCAATCACCAACACTCGATCCTTGCCCTCCAAGTCCACACGGAGACCACCATAAGGGCCATCGATAACCACTTTGACCTCCTTTACCCTCGCCGCCTGCTTTTCTTGCAACAGGTACGCCTCGGCCTCGTCATCTGCTTCAGTGCGGGCAAGTGAGTTGAGTCGCCGCGTCCAGTCGCCGGCGACTTTGGCGTAGAGTGTGATACCGCGCCCAGAGGCAGACGAGGCAGCATTGGTGATTGTGAAAGGGTGGGCTTCGAAGATCCCGGCGCCTGTGAGGACGCGGAGGTAGATGTGCTGTGTTGGAAGCCAGCCGGCATCGCAGTCTGGTACGTGGATCTTCAGGGCCGTCAGCTAGGTGCTCGCTCTTGATAGGCTCAGAACTGACGAGGGTCATGGTGTCATCGAGGGCGACGAGTGTGGCATCCTTGATGCGGTAGCGGAGGAGGCGCACAACCAGACTACGCTTGTCAGCTCGGGGACGAAGTAGGGACTTTACGCACTCTGTAGCATACAATGCAACCGGCGGATAGATCCAAGGGCGGGCATATGGGGTATGATAGCTTACGGCTGCAAAGAAGCCAACAAAGCACATCAGGCTAGCATGTCGGTCAGCCAAGTCTAACATCGGTAGATAATACTCACTGCAGCGTGAAGAACACCTGGTAGTACCTCTTCCGGATCGGCCTTGCGCTGCTGATCGCGAGCGCAAGCAGTAGGACCCAGCTTGCCACCCCTCTCAACCCTTTGGCAGATGTCCGTGCGTCCGGCATGACACGCAGCCAGATGATGCCGTGGATGGTCGCGAGAATGAATGTGATTCTACCAGCCCAGCGGTGTAGGTAGTTGAGTGACGGGTAGCCAACGCCCAGCAGCAGTGCCAGTGGGTTATTCTTCAGCGTGAGCAAGAGAAGTGGCGTGAGGTTTGCGAGAGCCAGAAAGCCTGAGATGGTCAGTACGAGCGATCCGTGAAAGCGCAGCGACGTACCAGCCCTGTTGGAGTTGGTTGATAGCTGAGCGTCTGTGACGAGACAGGCAACAACGAGTCCTGCATAACCCACGACGAGAACGATTTGGCCGATGCTGAGAGGAAAGTATGTCTGACGACAGCAGTCGTCCAGCTTGCTTCGAAAGAGGCGAGGTACAGGCAATGTTTGCCACGAAAGAGATTGGTAAACCCCATACAGGCGCCGCTTGATGCTAGAATCCGTAGCTGGAGAAGCCTTCTTGGTGGCGAGTGGGGTCCTGTGCGAGCCCGCAGACCGGTGCGGAGCAACGCTCTCGGTGATCGCCCATCCCCGGGATATACGGCCTGACCGTACCGAGTGCAATAACCTCGGAAGAGCTAGCAACACGCAGAAACTGGTAAAGGCTAGCCAAATCCAGGTGAAAGTCCTTTGCCACTGTGGGTCGACGGTGTACGAACTGCGGGGTTAGCATGTCGCCACAATCGAGTACACGACCTACTCGTAGATCTTGAAGGTGCCGGGGATGACGGGCGCCGTGTCCCTTTGCGACACTGTCATGCTAGGTGTTGATGTGCCACCAGGGCGAAGATGGATTAGGTTGAAATGCACGGATCCCTGGCCCTCGCTTAGCAGGTTGCTGTTGCTCCCCTTTACAGACTTGATATCAGCTTGCACCCCTCGTCAGTGGTTGTCAGTGCCCAAAGGTCGTCAGCGGCATCACAGGCTCTCACACTGGCCGAGCAAGGAGGCGCAGCGTGTAAAGCTCGCCTTGCCACGTGAACAGAACGTAACGTAAGCTGAGCCATTTGCTGCTCGTGCGGCAATTACAATCCTCGGCCGTGTTGCCTTGCCAAGGGTTAGCTGGCGTATTCACACGGCTCCCTTCACAGACATACTGATACCTCCGGGAAGACCTGTCAGCACTTTACCTTCTGGGCGAAGATAACGCATCGAAGCCATTCGGTCCAGCCGGCTCGGGATCCCGATGACGTGCTATCACTACGATATCAGCGCGTAAGCAATCGAGCCAGCTGCGACGCAAGACGACCATGGGCGCGCTCGACGTCTTTCTGGTCGCGCTCGGCGTTGTCTACTCGGGCGCATGGAGTCTCTCGTTCTATCCGCAGGTACTACTTAACTACCGACGCAAGTCGTGAGTCGCCACACTGGTGTGGTCTCGACGCTGATGCCAATCAGTGTGGTAGGGTTGTCGGGCGACTACACCGTCGTCAATCCACTTGGTTTCTTTGCGCTGTCATTGTGGAACGTAGGCTTGTACTACAACCACACGCTACAGGAGCAGTACAGACGACGGCATCACGGTCACGCCGCTCAAATCGCCAGCGCTGACCTGTTCTTCGCCGTGCACGTCAGTTCACAACTAGACAAGGGGACAGATCACTGATTGGATCTCTTAGGCTTTCATTCTGAGCTCGATCGTCTTTAGCCAGGCTATCCGCTACGGCTTCCAACCCGTCTCGCGGTTCTCCAAGGCGTTTCTCGCAGCCATCTTCGCAGCCGCCGCTATCGGTGCTGTCCTTGTCTCGGCAGGAACGATCGAATGGCTCGACTGGTTCATTGCCGCCGGCTGGGTCAAGATCATTATCAGGTCCGTCACTACCATCGGCCTACTTGA
The DNA here is from genome assembly GCA_001599935.1 of Holtermannia corniformis. Classification (NCBI taxonomy): domain Eukaryota; kingdom Fungi; phylum Basidiomycota; class Tremellomycetes; order Holtermanniales; genus Holtermannia; species Holtermannia corniformis. The sequence goes on along the minus strand of BCIJ01000016.1, from coordinate 499,322 downwards.
TCGCGCTCATGCTGATCTCGAGCTCAGCGTAGTCAAATACCTTCCTCAGCTATACGTGCAGTACGCCTCAAAGTCGACCGCAGGGTTCGCGATCAGCGCAGTAGTCCTCGACATCGTTGGCTCGGTACTGTCGCTGCTCCAGCTCACGATCAGCTCGCTGCGTGTTGGCGACCCATCGTTGATTTGGGGCAACCCGGCCAAGTTCGGCTTGGGCCTGTTGACACTGTTGTTCGACTTTGGGCTGGTGACGCAGGGCTTGATGTACCGCGAGAAGCGGGGTAAAGGGGAGGAAGAGCCTCTACTCGGTGATGCGGTCTAGGTTGTATGTTGGTGCCGTTGCTGTACAGGATAGATGCATATATATATTCACGTCGGTGATGGCTCCATGAGACAGACTCGTTACAAACATCAGACGTCGGCCCAGTCCTCTTCTTCAGCGTCCCAGCCGAGCAGCGCGGGATCGACACCAAAGCGCAGCATCATGCTGCCATACGACCAGCTCTGAGCCGCCTCGGGCTTCTGATCCTCCTCTTCGCCCGCCACGGCCTGAGCATCATCAACGTCCATCCTCACCCCCACAGGCGACGCTTGATCAAACGTCGACCACCCAACCCCCAGCGCCGTGCCCTCCTCAGGCCGCGGCACACTTCGAAACAGCCGTTCAACAATCTCTCTCCCCGCCACACGCCATTTATCTACCAGTTGCTCGAGCCGCGCATCTTCATCAAGCTGCGTATGGAAGCGGACAGCCTGGCGTAGCAGTCTCGCGCGGTCTTCAAGTGCACGTAGAGTCATTGACGGGGCGGCGGTGTGCTGGATGCTTTGCGGGGTTTTGAATGGTTTGGCAAGCGCTCGTTTCGTGTTTGACACAGTTGACGGCGGAAGGACGGCCACCGAGACGGGTGATTGCGGTGGCTTTGGCACGACTGCGGGTTCGACAATGCTAGCGGGCAATGGCGGATCGGTACGCCTTGGCGAGACGAAAGGCCTTTTGAGCACGCGCGCGACTTTGGCTTGGGCGAGGGACGGGCTCTGGACTTTGACGTCAGCTCATGCGTAGGTGAAACGAGTCGTGACAGACTTGATCGGGGTAGCGCCGCTTCCTACCGGAAGCACTGGACAACGTGTGGCCAGCAGATGAGGGTGCAGGAGTCTGGTACGGCGTTGCAATCACCGTTGGAGAACTCGACATGTCGGGCGTCTGCATGTAGTCAGTGCAAGCTGGGTTACGCGGATCTGAAGAGGAGATGCGCACGGCTGTGGTCATCTTCAACGGCGGCAAGAGTAGCCCTGCGGTGTCTTCGGGTATCTTGGCGACGTCGACGTGCGCCACCGCGGGCTCATCAATGTCCATGTTTGCAGGCGGCGCGGGAGCAGGAATGTCGATCAGTAATGCATGCGGCGTGATCACCGCGACGGTAGACTCTGGGGTTTGGTTGTCAGTCGGGCTGGTGTTGTTGTTGAGCGGCGCATCGCAGTGGGTGAGCGCTTGAGCCGCTGTTTGGCACAAAGATGACTCTGCAGCTTGCAGAGCTTTGTCGGTAAAATCAGTTGCTTGTGCGCAGGTGTGCTCCTGTGGCTCCAGCACGGTGTGTGTGCGTGTCTCGCCATGGTCATCGGGGACGAGCAAGGCCGTGATGGAATCGGCGTCAGTGTCATGGCGTGATTCGAGTTCTTCAGCCGCCTGCAGCAGGACGATCATTCTGTCATCTTCGGACCTGTCGGTGTCTTGGGGGTATGGCATCAAATCTTGCAGATCGTCGGCGCAAGGAGGGTGGTGCACCTGACTGTCTTTTGCGAGTGTCATTGCCGACAGCGACAGCCCGCTTATCTGCGTCGTGGCGATCATGTCTGGCCGTGCCACAACCACGTCTTGAACATCTACAAACGCATCGTGCGGCGGTGAATCCGTCCGATCGTTCAACTTGTCGTCGCAAAGATCACTCGAGTCTTCGTGGTGGCACGCCGGAGTCTTGCCCGGGTGCTCTGCGGAAACGTCGGTCGTAACAGTGAGCGGTGGACTGCGGACGAGGATTGTTGGCTTTTCGAACGGATCGCCGGTCACGGTCGGTGTCGGCTGGAAGCATGAGTGCGTGGCATGGCTCGCTGATGCGCTTGTGCTGCGGTCGGGCTGAGCTGGCGTGGAGCGCGTTTCGACAACTTCATCGGCGCCGACGGGATGGAGCGAGTGCCAGTCCGTGACAGGGCTTTCTGTCCTTGTCTCCGACTCGCGATCGGCTGACTGCTGCGCATCAATCTCAGGTGTATGACCACAGGCTGGCTCGGCCTCGTTTGCAGCGACCTGCATGATCGTGTCCTCGCACGGACGCGGCACTCCGAATTCGTTCTTGGCACTCGACTGAAGAACGGGAAGAACAGTGGTTAGAGTCTGTGACACCGTCGGCAAGTCTTGCTGTGTGCATCCTTCCGTGGCTGTCAAAGTGAGGAGCGGCCAATACAGCATCTGTGGCGAGTCAGCCGTGATAGGGGTACGGGCAGATCAACGTGCGGACCCACCTCTGGGTATGGCTTGATACACCTGAACACTCTCAAAGCACTCCCCCTGTAGTATCGTAGATGTATCTATCGCACTCGGGGTCGTTGTAAGACGCAGGATGAACGATGAGAGTCAGCTAAGCGCACGGACCCGTCGCAGTTTGCTACCCCCACTTAAGCCAACCACCTTGTGCGTCCTTGTGCGTCGCCTTCAGCACCACGCCAGCACCACCATGGCGTCCACTATCCTTCCTCTCGGTGAGCACAACGCATCATAGGTCACCAGTGTGCATACACTGATACCCGACGCAGAGCTCGTCGACCGGTGTATCGGCTCCCCCATCTGGGTCATTATGAAGAATGAGCGCGAGTTCTCGGGGATCCTGCAGGGGTTCGACGACTACGTCAGTGCGTATCGACATTCTACACGGCTTCAGGATATGCCGAGGCTGATGTACGCATAGACATGGTGTTGAAAGACGTGACCGAGTAGTGAGTTTTGTGATCTCGGATGCCGGGAGGGTTGCTGAAGTGTTTGTAGCGAGGTGACGGCCGAGGGGGTGACGACCAACACGCTTGGCCGCACACTGCTGAACGGGAATAACATTGCCATGGTGCGTTGCGGTTCATTGCAAGAGCGCCGGAGGGCGCTGACGATCTGTAGCTCGTGCCAGGCGGCAAGGGGCCGCAAGCTTAGATTCATGTATATTTGATGAGCACGGATCGAACCTTTAGCAGCGCCGGACCTTGGCAATCAGCCGCAGGGGGAGGTGGTGCAAACGTCACCTGAGCCAGGCGAGGTGCATATTGACCACAGCAGCCCAACTGCATGAATTATACACTGATAAAATCTCACTGCGGCTGCTAGACTATCGCAGCTCCAAGCCCATGGCAAACACGTCCCTCTGCTCATCAGCCTTCAACACTCCCATCTCCATCTCGCCTCCAAACCCCTGATCCTCCACGAGCCAGCCCCTCCGCTTGGCCTTTTCAGCCCTGATCCGCGCCAGTTCCCCCTCCCTTTCTTCACGCCATCCAGTCGCGTCCTCCTCATCTTCGCGATGGATCGGTGGCGGGCTCCCAATCTGCCGATACGGCGATGTCAAGTCCAGATCGACCCCTGCGGCCGCGACGACCTCTCGGATCGGTGCATGCGAGCGCGTGGTTATCATTCGGTGCGTGTAGAGGACGTTGAGGGCGCCATCAAAGACGAATTCACCGCCGAGCTGAGAGAAATGCCTGGTTGCCGTCTGATCAGCCTTGCCGCGCTTAGTGTGGAAGACGGGACATACCCTGGATTCCGAATCGGCATCATCTGCACTGCACGCTTCATGACACGCTTGGTCGTCTCGACGCCGCCAAGGACAATGTAGTCGCCTTTGTCGGCTTCTGCGCCGGCATCGTATGTTTGTCGTGTGAGGCCGAGGGCGCGGTACAGTCGCAGCGAGGGGTCAGTGTACATTTTGAACGGGCACTTGAAGTGCTTGTCTGTGGCTTGTCAGCCAGGTGGACGTGGAACGAGGGTCTGACGCACTGCGATACCCGTTGAGCATCTTGGCGTTGCCGTTGCCGATGATGATCAAGTCGACCTCTGCGTCCTCGAGGACTTCCTGCGAGACTTGGGCCATGGTCGAATCCACATACTGCGCGCAGAGTGGGCAAAACCCTACCAATGTCAGCTTGGCAACATCTGAAGCTGCGGAAACGCACAGTGCCGGATGAAGACTACAACCGTCTTGCGGTAGCGGACCAAGTCGCCAAACCGGATGCGCTCGCCATTCTCTGCCACGACTTGCAGCAAGCTCGCTTCGAACAGCTGCCTTCGTGTCGGCGGCGTCGCTTCGTCAAACGCCTCGGCCTCAATCTTGCGCCTCAGCTTGGCCATCCGTTTTTCCTCTTTTGTAGGCTTGGCCGCTCGTTCGGCCATCTCGAGCTCATCGAGCACTGACCAGGTGCAGCTCGAGCTCGAGGTCGAGCCGGAGCATGTGAGGGATGGAAGGGACGAGGTCGATGGCCGGGAGCTGGAAAGGGCGAATGAAGCATTGGAGAGTGCGGTGCGGATGATCCCATTCCTGCTAGGCACGGCTGGGAGCGTATGCACCGTCGGCTCGGGAACCATAGTGACGCGCTTCGAGTCGCTCTGCTTGCGAGGCGGCAGTCTAGTCTGTGCAACCTCTGGACTCGGCGGATCAACCGCCAACGAGTAGTTTAGCACAACCGGTGACCTCGACACGCTCGGCGACAGATCCTCGAGTGATTCCGTCATGACTGGCGGCAGCTTCCTGCTCAGCCGTCTCAGGGAGCTTGGGACCGGCCCATCCGAGCCTGAAGGGCTGGAGGGCTGACTTTGTTCGGGATCCATGGCGGCCAACGGGATGTGGGCGGGAAGAAGAGCTGTCATGGCGGCAAGATAACTGCAGCATTGTCCTTACGCTCCCGCACCCGGGCGCTCGCTCGATCACTCGGATCGAATTTAGCGCGCTTTTGCCCGTTTGGGTGGGATGCAACTGTAAGCACAGCCCGGTGCTGGGTTGATGAACATGAGACTGATACACAGGGCTGAGGATTACGCTCTCCGGTGATACATGGCCACCTTACTGCACTGCAGTGAGCGGGTCTGTTCATACTGTAAGAGTGTGACTGTGCCCCACACGAACAGCTCAAAGTGTGGTTCTCATAACGGCACTGGTTTGCGCTCAAGTGCTATGTAGCTGCCGCACAGAGCACAATCCACTTGGGCGAACCAGTATGCAGCTCAGCTCTCCTGGTTTTCGTCGCGCCTCGCTTTGTATTACCACCGCCTGGGATCGCCCTACTGACGTCGGGCGATTCTGATCTTTGAGCTATTTATAGCAGACCAAAGGACTCGGCGAGGCAAACATCCACCACGAGCGTGCAACTGGGCCGCAGCAGGCGTACCGCTCAGTCCGTCATCACCGCCGACATCAGATATCAGAGCGTCAGTGAACACGCCACAGGTTCCGACAGTGATACACACAAAGGACGACCGGCCGAGAGCTCACAAGCACGCCTAATCCACACTGCTGTAGGACCGCAAGATGAGCTCCTGTGCGTGCGACTTCGAGCTACAAGCTGATCTGTACTGATGTTGCGACTTGCACAGCTGCCCCGCACACTGAAGAGCCCGAGAGTATTCTGTCGCCACCGCTCGCCGAAAAGCAGGGATCTGTTGCAGACCAAGAAACTTCACTCAGGAGTAGGCCCAAGCGTCAAGTTACACTCGATGGCGACGTCGACGGTACAGGAAACGGGAATGGAGGACGCAAGACTACGGGCGAGTCGCAGCGGTCCAGACGGAGCACCGGCGAGCCGCAACCTGGCCTAATCAGGCGTATGACGACGGGTCTGCTACAGCCCGAGCGGCCGGTGGGCAAGGCGCCGGGCTACTGGGAAAGTCTTCTGGCGGCGGCCAAGAGCAGCTGGCTGTGAGTGGGCTAAAAACACAGCAAGGGAACCTGACATGCGCAGCAACATTCTACTTGTATTCATCCCGATCGGTACGTGTGCCAGCCTGTGCCTTCCAGTGAGCTGATCATCCTGCAGGCTGGGCACTGCATTTCGTCAAAGCTGGCGGAAGTACCGCGATATCGGATACAGCCGTTTTCGTGAGTGCCTTTGCGTTCTAGCTGTCTCCCAATGCTCACCTCCAACCCGCAGATTGTAAGTCAGCAATAACAACTGCCTTTATAGTTATTGACGAGATAGACCACATTCATCGCCATTATCCCTCTCGGTTCGTGGACCTGACGATCGGCGAGAGCTGCCAGGCTGATACACCACAGCTGCCCTACTTGGGTTCGCGACAGAAGAAGCCGCGTTGCGGCTCGGTCAGACTCTTGGTGGTCTTCTCAACGCGACGCTTGGAAACGCCGTCGAGCTCATCGTCGCCATCCTTGCGCTTATCAAGGTTCGTCGACGTGCTCTCCCGCGCAGTCCAAGCTGACGCTTCCCAGTGCGAGCTCGCTGTCGTTCAATCTTCCCTTGTCGGCTCAATCCTCTCCAACCTCCTGCTCGTCCTCGGCATGTGCTTCTTCGTCGGCGGTCTCAAGTATAAAGAACAGACGATCAAGACGACCGCTGCTCAGCTCAACTCTTCGCTGCTTCTCATGGCGGTCATCGCCATGTTGATCCCGTCGGCGTTCCACTTTGCCATCTCGAGCGGTAGCAATGGTAGCGGTGACCTGTTGCCAGACAATGTCGAGGGTCAGGACATCCTCAAGATGAGCCATGGCGTTGCAATCTTGCTCTTGCTGCTGTACATTGCCTTCATCTTCTTCCAGGTATGTTGCACTGCCTGTAGCGGTGAGTCCGCGCTGAATTATGGCAGATGGCGACGCACGCCGATCTGTACTCGTAAGTCGTTTGCACTGGCGTTGTCCAGCAACTGACGTTCACCCTCAGCGACGACGAGCTCCCTTCGCAGTCAACGCAATACTCTGCCGACGTCAAAGCCAAAGCCCGCCAGATCCGCCGTTTCGGCACACTCTCGCGCTTCCGCAAGAAGCAGGATGCCGAATCCGCCAGCGCCGGATCATCCAACGAGCTCGCTCACGCTCAAACACACAGCAACAGCGAGCCCGAAGAAGAGGAAGAGGTCCCGCAGATGAACATGCCAATGGTCTTTATGGTGCTGGTGCTGGACACGGTGCTTGTGGGCGTCACGGCTGAATTTTTGGTCTCTTCTATCAATGTGGGTACTTGTGTGAAGGAAGAATATGCAGGCTGATCGGCGGTAGGGTTTGACAGAGGCACACCCATCATTGAGCCAGGAATGGGTTGGTCTGATCCTGCTCCCCATTGTGAGTTTCCGTTGCGATGCTCGCGCAGGACTCACATTCCCAGGTCGGAAACGCCGCCGAGCACGTTACGGCTGTTACCGTCTCGTACAAAGATAAGCTCGACCTCTCCATCTCGGTTGCTGTTGGATCTTCGATCCAGATCGCGTGAGTTTACCTCGGCGCCATTCCACAGAGGCAGTCAGCTAAAGATGATCAGTCTGTTTGTCATCCCGGTCATCGTTCTGCTTGGTTGGACGATTGGCAAACCTTTGACGTGAGTACACAGCGCCCGCTTTTTTGCCTGTGCTGACGTCCCATGTCTAGACTGCTCTTTGACCGTAAGTTGTCAAACATCTGCCGTATGGGTTTTGCTGATCCTGCTAGCATTCGAGTCGGTCGTCGTCTTCCTTTCAGTCCTCGTCGCCAACCAGACACTCGCCGATGGGCGATCCAAGTACGTGATCTGTGATGATGTGCCATCGAGCGCTGACAACGCGATCAAGCTGGATGGAGGGAGTCGTCCTCATGTTCGTATACGTCATCATTGCCACCAGTCTGTGGTTCTACCCCGTACGTACCTCGAGTGCGTGGCGACCTGGATACTGACGAGCGGTCAGGGCTCCAACACTGCCACTTTGGTCGGCTGCGGCACCTCATGAGCGCCGATTTTTCTTGAAGCCTGTATAATGCCGGGTGGTCATGTACACGATTATGCTGCCCAGAAACCAAAAGAGGGGCAACTCGTCTACATTCGATCTACACTACCGCCTACGGTTAGCGCGCTGCTGCTCTTCGAGATCGTGAATCTTGGACGCCACGTACGCGCTTGCAAGCGCAAGCAGAGTCTGCGTGGCGCTGGCATCGTTGAGAACAACCGTCACCGGATCATCGTCGGTGTAGACCTTGACCTGCCCCATCGGCAGAAAGAGCGACACGTCGATATCGTCGTCAAGCAGCTTCTCCGCGAACGCATTGGATAGGGTCTTTGATCGAGCAGGAAGGGCATCGCCTGTCACTGAAGGACGGGACTGGTTGGAGGTATCGATCGAGCGCTCGTACGCTTGATAAGCGCATGTCTCACCGTCAGTATGCTCTGCCAGTACAGTCCCCCGGTCCGTCACAGAGACAAAGGTGGCACCGGTGTTGTCGATGCTGTAGACGTATGGTCGACCGTCTTCGGTGTAGCCACTAGAGTTGGGCATGTCGCTGAGTTGACCCAAGTCTGATCTCGTCCAGTTTGTATAGGTTGCCCTCCCTTTTTTCGTACGCAGTTAGCGAGCGCTAAGCGGTAACGGGCTGAGTACGCACGCAAATTACACAGCCAAAGGATCGCCATCAATGTACTCGTCAATCTAACCAGAGCTAAACGTGCTAGTTCACCAAGGAGATGCAGCTGCTTCTGCGGTCGATTGCTTTGTAGGTATGTCTTACTCGAAGCCTCTGCTGCCGCTCAGAGATTGACCTGGGCGCGCAGCACTGCCGTATGGGTTGAGGCGGAACAGCAGGACTGTTCGACGCCGCGATGAATGATCTGGGATGTACGTACAGGTTGGAAAGCTATAAGATATCCAAGCCCGATTGTTAGGTGTGGTGGGCGACTGGCAATCTACATTCGGTCAATCAAACGCAGTCCTTGCAGCCGTCCCTTTCTAGTCTGATGTTGAAGGTGTTCCCTTTGAGAGATCTCCTTGCATGCGTGGGGAGAGTCTATATGCCTATTCGTGGCGCGAGCGCAGCCCTCGCGCAGCTACAATGTCCAACATTTTCGATATCGACAAAGAGATGAGGGCAGGCAGATGGTATTCAAGCGCGGTACAGCTGTGCGCATCTGAGCGCCAACGAAGCCAACGTCTGCGACGATCATCCTGCAGGACTGCCGTGTCCTGGTGGGAGTATGACTCTCTGCGGTGTCGTCAGTCAACCGCTATGCGCACCGCCTTCATAGTGATGCTGACTAGTCGCAGTGCTGCTGCCTGCATCGGATGGCCTCGACTGGTATTTGGGATCCTTCCAAGGAGACAGTAGCCCATGATCGCATGCCATCGGTACCGACTGGGCGTGGCCAAATGTCGGACGACGACTGGTCAACGTTTGCAAATCACCGCCTTGTCAGTCTTAAGCCGGTCGTCGGTACTTCAGCAACACCAAGCAGAGCCAGCACGTCCACTTCAGCGCAAAGCTCATTGCCCCAGCGCAATCTCCAACTTCTAGGTTCAATGGTAGCCGAGCGCGGAGCAAGTACGATCGATGGCCCTACGTTCGGCGAGATCTTGGAGCAGTGGTCGAGTAGATTACCCAGTAGCGCACAGTATGCATCAGTCTGAATGTTCGCCTTCCTCCTTGTCTACCTTTGGCCTCCTGCCCCTCGTCACCCTCGGCACGGGCGTGGATCGGCCAGACCGCCGCGGTCCCTCTGGTGTCGGTTTCCTCTTCTTTGGCGACGGCGGATGCGATTTGGTGACTTCACCGTCTTCGACGTCGTCTGCCGCTCGCTTGGCGGCGGGTCGCGGCTCGAATGCAAGAGCTACTGGGTTCAGCCGGGCACTGTCTGCCGCTGCGGAGCTCGTCGACGGCATCACGTCGGTATCCGAAGCGAGAGTGAATGCCTGCGCCTCTTGGATCATGCTGGTGATCTTTGCCATTGTTTCGATCCGAGCTTGGGCGGTTGCGAGGTAGGATGCGTGCGTTGCGCGATGGGCTGCGACCGAGGCTTGGAGTGCGGCGATTTGCCTGAGTGCATCAGCTTGGTATCTAGCTGACTGCGCTGCGCGTACTCGTCGAGCTCCGAGCGTGAGTTTGAGCGGGCCTTGATGGCCGCTGCTAGTTTGTCGCAATGCACCGCATGGGCTAGCTCCTTTCGCTGTATCAAGAGGCCTGCTCGAGCCTCTTCAACCTCGAGCCTCAATGCCTCTGCCCGCTCGCCTGCATCCATCAGCAGAGCCCACTCCAAGGCCAACGAGTCATACCATTCTCTCGCGTCAAGCGTTGATAGTACTCCCTCTGCTTGCCAAGTTGGTGCGCCCCCCGTACGGTCCGCTCGACCCCCGCCGCAAACTTCATGACCTCGACCTCGAGCAGCTCCTTTTCCGCCTTGACGGCATCCTGCTCGTCTGTTGATGCGGTCGGTAGGTGCGGCAGCCGGTGCAGTCGGCGAGAGAGGGCTCGAAAGTCTTTGTCAGGGTGCACGAGGCGGAACCGGGTGAGGTTGTCTGCCATTGTCAGTAGGGCATTCGCGAGGTGCACGGGCTCTCTCACCCTCCTCCTGCTGTGTATTTGGTCTTTGTGCCATCTTGTGAGTCGTGGAGAAGCAACAGATTGCCGGCTCATACCACGACGGTCGTCGCCGCCATCCACGTCAGTGCGACTGCACTCAACCCCTCATTGTTTGGCTCGGCTCGACTCTGTACTTTGCTGCTGGTGTCACTGTCGAGCACTGTGCACACTCTACATGCTCTCACAATGACGCGCAGGCAGCCAGACGATGCGTACGGCTCTGTCAACCTCAACCAGCCAGTGTCAAGTCACATCTCGTACGTCGCTTGGAGTCAGGATGGCCAGTGCTTGGCCGTAGCTGGACGCAAGGTCTTTATCATTGTCAGTCTTCCGCGTCTACTGCCTACCATATTGCTAATATCGTCAGACGCCCCACGCGCCCTCCAGTCTCCCACTACCAACACGATCATCCATCGATGCGGCCGCCGAAGACTCGGGGTCCGATGATGCGCTAGAAGAAGACGGCGTCGCACCCAAAGCACCCGTCCTATCCCAGCTGCTCCCACTCTTCACCACGCAAATCGAACTTGCCGAGCTGCAGCACCACTTCACTGGTGGTTCCCGCATCGGCACAAGCGGCGAGTCGGTTTACTGGGATGGTCTGGTGGCTCGCGCAACCGCAAACGGGAACATGCCGTTGCCAGATGAGAACGAGGGGACAATGGTGACTTTTGAGAGGGCGTCAAACGTTCGCGCGGCGGTGTGGAGTCCATCGGGACTGAATGTGCACGGTGGGTGAGTGCATCGCCAGAGGTCGAGACTGAGGCTGACGAGGTACAGCTGTCTGATCGCCGTGCTCTCCAACGCTCTCGAGTTGGTTGTGCACGAGCCTCTGCGGGACCACTTGCAAGGCAAATACACCAAGGTCAAACACTTTGAGGTCGTGCCTTGCTATCGTTGACTTTGGCTAGGTAGCCAACATCTCCCGCCAAAGCGTCGATGCCGCCCTGGCGGCCGCCAATCCTGGCGTCCATATCCCACCACACAACGTACGAACCAAGAGCAAACTGCGACTTGAACCACCGCCAATCGCCCAAGTGCTCGCAACCCGGATGCAGTGCATAGCGTGGTCTGAACAGATTACAGCTGATGAGCCGACCCTGTTTGGCGTCGATGGCAGCCTGCTGGCTATCGGCAACAGAGCAGGCGGGATCTCATTCTGGCAGTGGGTATCTTATAAGCTGCTTGACTTGTGGCTGACAGCGTCAAGGCACCAGCGTGCCGAGCCGCGGATGAAGCAAGTCGGTCATGTCATCGTCTCGCTGAATTGGATCAACGAGCTCGCGTGGAGCGCCTGGCGCCGCGTATCCGTCAATACATGTATGACGAGGCTGATCAGTATCCGATCGTCACTGACAACATGCAGGGCAAGCGCAGCTCGCCTTTGTCGACACGGAACACGAGCTCTACGTCCTCTCGGTTCGGCGCTCGATCAATGCCCAGTCTGATGGTTGGGATCTGTCTACTACACCCATCAAGCGCGTAGATGGTGACGGGCGTCAAATCACGGCCGCCAAGTGGATCGAGGTAGGCCGCAGATCGCAATAGCCAGAACGTCGGCGCTGATCTGCGAACAGGATCTTCTAGTGTGGACCAAGCCTGGTACCGTTCACCTGTGTCAGACGAATGTGGTCGCTGGCGAAGTCCAATTCGGCAAGAATACAGAACTGCAGCTGGCACGAGTCGGCAACTGGGCAAGCTGCAACCCATTCGAACGCTGCGTTGGTACGTCTGCATCTGCAATGTATACCATATCTGACATTCATCACAGGGATCCACTACCTCCGCCCTTCGAGTCTTCTCATCGTCCTCGCCTCGCTCACCTATCATCTCATCCGCGACTTGCACACTGATCCAGCACTGGCGCCATCCACCGAATCACTGGTCGCGACCAAAGCGGCACGCAAAACGATGATGGAGCGTAGACTGCCCGAAGCCCGGCCAGCTGCTGAAGAGATCATCACGAGCTCGACGACGGCATGGGCCGCCGTTGACGACTGGGGAGGCGTTGGATCTTGGGCTGCAGAGTGAGTGGCGATGTGTAGAGCTAGGAGGCTGATCCGGACCACAGGCCTATGGAATTCCACGATCTGTCGTATCGTCCGGAAAAGGAGCGCAATGCCGTGTTTTGTCTCGTCGATCAACCCGAGCTCGCGACGGGCGACGAGGTATCGCTGGAGGAGCATATGCAGGCTACACTAGCCCGACCGCCCAGTTGCAAGTCATCCTCGCTTGCGGCACGTTGAGCTAACAGAATGACAGGCCTCGACACGTCGCCGAACAAGGTCCTGCTTCCATGGATCCTCAACATCCTGCACTCTGTCGATCCTGAAGCTGCGACATCCGCCGCTCTGGCCCTGTGTACTATCCCGCCGGAAGCGACAAAGACGTATGAGAGTGATCTCGCTCTGGGTTCGCCTCGGCAGCTCATGAGCGAGTTGTTTGGCGTTGCCGAGGTTGCGCGGTGGAGGTTGCGATTCACGCTCGCAAAGTGGATCGCGGTATGTTTCGTTTCGGCAGAGGGTTTGGCGATGCTGACGGCTTTGCAGGCCCGAGGCGACCTCGACGCCGTGGGTGTGACGGAGCAACTTGGAGACCGGATCGCCAACTGGTGTCAAGCCAAGATCAGGGTCTGGCTCGGCGGTGTCAATCGCGATCTGCTCGGTATGTGTGATGCCTTTGACGTGCGCGTTTGGTGACCCTGCCCAGACAGCATAGACCGACAGTTTCTCTCTGTGCAAGACGCCAGCCAGACTGCGCAGGCCTCGACGGAGCAGTGTCCGGCGTGTACAGCCGCCGTCGGTCTCAATGGCGTCTGCTCCAACGGCCACCTTTGGCGTACGTCGTGTCCCTCACCCTGAACCCTAGTTTGAGCTCGGAGCTGACGGTGCGGACACAGCCCGTTGCGCCGTGACCAACCTACTTTTGACCGCATCGACTGTGCGCATCTGCTCGACGTGCTCTGCGCGCTCCCTCGTTGCGTCACAAGGGCGCATCGTCAACACTGTTCTCGAGGCGGCGCGGTGCTGCCTGATCTGCGGAGGTCGCTGGCTGTGGTCGGCCTAGATAGCCTGAGCTAGTCGCCGTCATGCCGTCATAGGTTGCGTTTCAAATGTTTAGCACGGGGCGATCTGTAACCGGGCTTGGGCGCGTGTTGGCTGATCGATGCACGGCCCAGCTTGGCCGCCCCTGAGCTGTCACTCGGTCCTCGGTCGTCATAACGGAGGGCCCTAGAACCCGGTGCGGTATAAAGATCAAAGGCCGGGCGGGTAAACAGTCTTCCATCGTCCATCGTCCACTACCCCGCAAGAGTCTTTGGTGAGTCCAACACTAGGCTGCTGCTACGCAGGGCCAGCAGCCGTGCTGACACTCTTCCTCCCCTTTCACTTGCACCCTGAAACATGCACGACGCTAGCCTCGTCACTCCTTTGCCTGCATAACCACACCCATTGCATCACACCCATCGCCTCGTCGCTCCCATCGTCAACGACAACAGCTACCAAAATGTTCTCTCGTTACGCCTTTGCTGCTCTCGCTGCGTCTGCTGCCGTCCTCGCTCAGGACTTGACGATCAACACTCCCCCATCGCTCGTCCAGGTACGTCGATGCCATCCCGGCCACACGCGCTGACCTCGCTATAGTGCCAGCCGTCTCTCGTCCAATGGAACGGTGGTCAGGGTCCTTACTTTGTCTCGGTCATCCCTGGTGGTCAACCCAGCGCCGCACCTCTGTGAGTGACCCGCCCTTTGGCGCTACCCCCTCTCATCGACCATTAGCGTCGACTTTGGCGAGCAGTCGGGTACTCAGTTGACTTGGACCGTCAACATCACCGAGGGCACCTCGGTCACCTTCAAGGTCAAGGACCAGACGGGCAAGGAAAACTTCAACCAGGAATCGAAAATCACTGCCGGTACCAACAGTGACTGCTTGGCCGCGGGTGCTGGTACCGTCGTGACTGGCTCGGCTTCGGGTGCAGTCAGCTCGGCTACTTCGTCTGCGTGAGTTCGGTCAGGTTGATGCTCTAGCGTGGGCTGACGGTATCAACAGTGCTGCTGGTGCTTCGTCAGCCGCTGGTGCCGCTTCCGGCGTTGTCTCGAGCGCTTCAGGCGCCGTTGCTTCCGGCTCATCTGCCGCCGCCTCTGCATCAGGTGCCGCTTCGTCGTCAGTCCTTCCCCTCATCTCAAGTCACGCTCTGACGCTCTCAGGTCCGCTAGCGGTGCCCGCGCCTCTGCCTCGTCCGCCTCAGGCAGCGCTTCGTCCGCCGGTGCTTCCGCCTCTGCCGCGCCTTCTGGCGCCGCCAGCCCCATGGCACTCGCCAGCAAGGGTGGTATCGTCGCCATGCTCCTCGGCGCCATCGGTGCTGCCCTTCTCTAAGCACCAGGCGCTCGCTCGCCAGCGTGATCGTGGCTTTAGACTGCATATGTTGACGATAGATGATGATTAAGGACATTATTGCATTCTTGGAGATATGGTACAGTGACCTGCAGAAGGCGCGCTACCTTTGTACGACGCCATCTCGTGTCCGCATCTCGTCCAAGGGCTTTTAGCTGCTTGAACGTGCGCGGCCCATCACTGACCATCCGTGACCACCCAAGCCACCGAGCAGTCCACCGGGAATGAGATCCTATTGACAGGCTCCTCGGCTGACGTTGACAAGATTACCCACGTCAGCGTCACCTTGACCCACAAGACTACAGGTGAGCCCCACTGACGGTCCGAAAGAGCTTGGGCGAGATGAGGGGTTGAGATACGCAAGCGGTCGGAGACCATTGTTCGTCCCGGTCGCAGGCACAGTACCAGGTCGGCAGTCTGATGATCAAAGGCAGTCAAGGTAACTGGCAGGAAACGAAGCGGATCTAGCCTGGCGGGAGCGAGCCCCGGTGCGGGTAGGAGCCTCGTCTGCTCTTCAAGAGCTGAGCGTCTTTCTTCCGTCACAAGACACTCAGTGACTTGATAGCGCTCCATGAGCTGTACAGCACGGAATGTGACGCTAGAGCACTCGGCGCCTTCCAGTCCTCCGTTGAGATCAAGAGCTCATAGCCCTCTAGAAGTCTTGTCAGGGACCCATTGCGCCATCTCATCTCGAGCTCGGACGTCCTTTGCTTTGACAAGACGCCTTCCGGAGTGTCTCGCACATAAAGGCTGAACGCAGTCCCCGATCGTTGCCTCACAAGCAACACATTCAAATCTGAGCCCATGTCGAGTACGTTTCACCTGGAGAACCCCGATGACCCGAATGAAACTGTGAAAGTAGCTGAGAAGTTTTTTGTGATCGTTGCGAAGTCGGACGCTTCACACGAAGAGATTCTCGGCAGTGAATCCCAGTGGGAGTTCAACGGCGACAATTACAGAGGAGTAATGAGCAAGTGCACCGATTTGCTGGACTCGGTGGCGAATGACGAGTCTGTCTATACTTTGGCCGGCCATAAAGGAGAGCTTCACTTGCTGAGCACGGACAGGGATCCCATCATCAGGACGCCGCCTGGTTGATTTCGCGTGCCGTTTGGGTAGCTATATGCCTTGACCTGATGCTTTGCGTGATGTACCGTCCCAATGAAGCGCATCAGAGGCCATGCCGTTGAGCTCGACTCCGAACTACAGGTATCAGACGGCTTCGCATCCTGCGACCAGACTGCTCGGTCACTTGGTGCGCTCTGCTATCGCACACGCGCTATACGCACTCGTCTATAGGTTTGACAGCACAGCTTTAGCTCTACGCATCGCGAGCCCAAGTGGTGCGCGTGCAGGATACGTTTGACATGGCTGCCCGACTGCCACCTGTGAGCAGCCAGGCCTGCACATCGCCACCTGTGCTATCCTGTCACCACATGACTTTTCTACCAATGACCATACCACACAGCGCTCACTGACGTGCGCGAACCACTCTCGAACGCATACCGCTTCTTGTCCGACTGCCCCGAACGGTCCTTTGCCCGGTCCGATCGTGTGTGTTCGTCCCTGGGATGGTTCGCGCACATCCCTTTTCGTCCCAGGCTAGCCTTTCCAAGCTGGTTCTATTGCCCCGACATGCGCCGCGCTGGCCTCGCCGTCTCCAGCTCCCTTCTTCACCTTTGCTGCTGAGCAAGCTCGCGGTAGTGCGCGAGCTCTACCAACCTTGAGCAACAGAGTTTGTGCACAAGCGATGCCGCTCGTCAAGAAACGCAGAGCATCCGTCTCGTCAAAAACCGTCAAGAGTCCACGGGTCGAACCGAGGGAGCTTGTAGAGGTATGTAGTCCTAGCAAAGGTGGTTGCTGGGTGCTAATATGGATCACTCGCCTAGGTCGAGGTCCCACCGGTCCCGCCTCTTCCTTACAGGCTACCGACCCCTGAACCTCTGCTCCAACCGCTCGACCTTGCTTTCCTCACTACGGGAGAGCCAACACTCCGCAGGCGGAGTCAATCATTCTCTGCGCTCGAAGACCGCCGGACGCCAGCTGGGCTACTGGATAGCCCCAAGAGCCCAATGAAAGTCCACTTCCCGCCGTCACCGACTGTGTCTGTGCGGACGTGCATGTCGCCCACGAGCGAGCTACCACCACTGCTCCCGCCCTGGCGGCCCTCGACGCCCAGCTCGCTTCGTAAAGCGTCAACGTCGACGACCGAGTCGAGCGTCAAGCTCGAGACGCCGCGCAGTGTCCGGCGATGGCATACCCCGCCTCGCCTAGCCCTCTCGTCGCCTTCGAGATCCGGGGTCGATTCGCCACCAACAAGCCCACGTTCCCTCTTCCACTTCACTCCAGCCGTGTCTCCTACACCGACACCGACGAAATCGCGCTTCTTCCTCTCGACGTCTTCACTGTCGACGACGCAGACGCTCCCGCCGACTCCCACTCGCACGCCAAAGGCACAACGCTCATTCGCATTCCGCCTCTCACCGCGTAAAGACAAGGCGCGCAAAGAGACGCCGGGCGTGATTGATCTCTGGCTTGGGAATATGGGCGGCGCCCTGGCGTCTTCGGGACAACTCAACGCCTCGGCCGCCGTCCAGTCGGACGATGCAAACCCGCGTCTGTCGGACGCAAGCTGGATCTTGCTTCCGCCCACTCCCGTCGCAGAGGGCTTGGGCGAGCTACCGCGCTGCGAGTCGATGACCGCTCTGGAGAGCTGGGTCTCTTGGGCGAAGATGTCGGAAGTCGGGGAGGATGTTAGTGTTGAGCGCAAGCTGGAGCTGTTGGGTGACGCCAAAGCTCGCATGGGCTCTTGTCCCGGCTCGCCGAGGAGCATGCGACACGTTGAGCGTGCGTCGCCTACGATTGTCCTGGGACGGGCGCCGTGATCGTTGGACGTTGCTGTAGGATGGACTGTACATAGGGATACGTGGTATACAACGTTGATCGTTAACTATCAATGTCTAGAGCCAGGCGGTGGAGAGTCCCGGAGCTCGACGGACGAGCTCATCGTCGGTTCTGCGCGCGTCAGGTCGTTGCGAGCTGGGCGAGGACAGTAACGTACTCGGCTTTACGCTTGACCATACCGCCCACGACGGAGCTGGCACTACCGCCGTATGCATCCGCGTACTGCAGCACGGCCGCCTTGGCACGGCACATGCTCTCATACTCTTTGAGCTGCTGCTCGTACCCCTGCGACGGATCAGCCACCGACGCATAATGGAGAAGAGCCCACGCACGGCATTGAAAGAGATGCAGAACCGCTGACTCTGGACACAGTGCACGGCTTGTTGCCAGGTACACTCGCGAAGCTCCATGATGTAGCCTGCGACAATGGCGGGCGCGAGCGTGAACCCGCCTGCAGCCGTCAGCACGCCGTTGAAAAGTCGGGCACAGAACACGACTGACCGTTACAGTGGACCAGAACTGTGCCTCCAGCAGCACGCGCGGCGTTGATGAACGCAGAGGACCTGTGGGGTTCGTCAGCGCCTAGGTCAATCACCGCGCTGGCAACCGACGGACCTCGGAAACACCTTGATGAGATTCTGGTCTTCATTGTCTTCAATCTCGAGTGTCATGTACGTGAACGAGTGCGGGAACATGGGCTTGATCAACCTGACTTCCTTGGTATCGCGCACGCAGAGGCTGGTGGCCGAACAATCAGCGGCTGCACTCGCCACCGCGATCTGGACATACATGTGCGTGACGCCCATCGCCTTCAGCTTGCGCTCGTCAATCGAAGCCTGAACGGGGCCAAGCAGAAGACCTGGGACGATTTGCTGTGCTTCACGCCGCATCTCGTAGCTGTTCGCGAGCTCAGCACGAACCTCTGTGCTGGTGGAGCGACATACGTCCATTCTCTCGTATACCCGCGCCGCGGCTGTACCCCATCGCTGCACGTCTGCACGTCTGTCCCGGTCATGTCGACGTCTGCATGTGGATCGTCAGTACCGAGCATCAAAGGGACAGACAGTGAGACACAAAGGACTGACCGCTGTCGTCGCTCAGGTCATCGTTCCAAAACTGGAATGAACCCGCAACACGCGGCATGGCCATGATGTCTTGCTCTGTACCAGTCCTCGTTCTCGCCTGCAACGATGACAAGTGCAATGTACAACTACAGTATCGCGCTCGTGCACAACAATCTCTTGCTTGCGCCGCACGTGAAACATTAGCGGGCGAGTGTCTCTTGGCACCATCCAGCACAGCTCACACAGCGCCATCACCATGTCCCAATCATCAGCAACTGTACCTGTCTACGACAAGTCGGACCCAAAGATTGCCGAGTGCGTGGTCTGCTTCAATCGTAAGCGAACACCGGGGGCTGATGCCCGGTCGTAGAGTCACGGCGTTCCATCTGCCCTCGACGCCAGAATGGGCGCCATTGGCTGATAGCTATACTGGCATTGCCATGTCTCTGGTCAGTGATCGTGCTCCGAGACCACACCTCAAGGCCAAGGCTGACACACTCAGGCCGGCGGCGCCATGTTCCTCCGCAACCCAATGATGCTCTGGGGTGCCGTTGCTCTCACTGCCCTCGCCGTCGTCAACGACCAGCCGATCCGGCAAAAGGAAGGCACGTCCAACGTCTTGAGCTCGGTCGGGTGCGTTCTGCTTTTGTGCCAATCCTATGCTAACGATGAGCAGCATGGTTGCGGCCGGTATGCTCGGTACCGTGTTGCCCAAGGTCATCATCCAACCCGCTGGACCGGGAGCA
The DNA here is from genome assembly GCA_001599935.1 of Holtermannia corniformis. NCBI lineage: Eukaryota > Fungi > Basidiomycota > Tremellomycetes > Holtermanniales > Holtermannia > Holtermannia corniformis. The sequence continues at coordinate 479,648 of BCIJ01000016.1, read as the reverse complement.
CGCGGTGGTGCACCACTGGCATAAGCCGCGCCTGTCGAGTCTGTACAAACCAGGGATGTATCGGTGAACCAGACCAGATCACGCTATACAAATGGCATAACTTCACAACGGGGGTCATACTAATCCACAACCTCGCAATAGTCCCAGTCGATGGAAACTACAACCTCTTGCTCAATGCCACACGGCGGTCAGGTGCGAGCCGCCACTACTACTGCTCGACCACTGGCGGCGGAGGGCGTAATCTTGCTCTTGTTCTTGTTGGCGCTCTTTGCGTTCACGGCGGATCATGAGCGACAGGAGCGGTCCGAGCGTGTTGTTTTCGCGGTGGTCTAGGGAAGCGGCAGGCGTCAGCCGTGCTTCTTGCGAGCGGACGGCGTCCGCTTGTGGAAGAGGCGGACAGACTCACAGCCCGAGGAACACACTTTTGATTCGGCAGGGTGGGAGACGAGGTTCGGGCAGCGCTCGCCGTCGTCGAGGACCTAGATCTGTTGTGAGCATACGGACGCAGTTGATCGAGGCCGACTAACAGCTGTACAGGTGTGCTGCAGTCGTCAGCTCTATAGCCACCATCGCGGTCGACTCACCAATGGGCAATACAGTGATGACCAGTGCTGTGGTCGATTGCAGGATCCACGAGGCTGCAAGTTGCACTAGGACCGAGAACACGACCGAGTCAGCTTTCGACACCCAACGCGGTCACGAGCACGCACGAATCTCGCCTCATACATCTGCAGCTGCCAAACCCCTGCTTTCGGCTGTGCTGCACGCACGCCCTTGGTGTCTGCCCCGCGTTCGGGAGGTGATGGAGGGCGCGAGGCAGCGTCGCGGATAGGCATGGCGTAAGATTGACTGGTGGATTGCTGCATTGCGCGTCCGAGTCTGAGGGCACGCGGCGTGTCAGCACCCTTATGTGTGCGGTGCGCGACGGGCCCAAGCGGTCTATCTTCCGTGCGTCTTCCCGGGCCCGTCCAAAGGACCACGGAGCGTTACTGACCTGACCCTGATGGGCACGACGCTTGTGTTTGTGCTCGAGATGCGGTGCGGTCGCGGTAGGATGAAACGCTTGGTCAAGTCGCGGTAAGGTGTGGTGCGTGGCGAGAGCTCCGTCGCGCTATAAGCCTGCGTGTGAGAACGAGAAGATTCGCAGGGAGACAAGCGAGGATCGACGCTGGGCGCGGCGTAAAGTAATATGAGACCTTGGCTGTGCGTGCGTAATTGCGGCAATGGCCCGCGTCGAGTCTATCTAGCCTCGTCTGCAGGGGACCATGTGATGCCCAGGCGGCAAGTGCGAGTGCAAACTTGAGACGCGCCCCTGAGTGCGTGCCCTTGCCTGTACCGATCTGCGCGGAGGGCAGCACGGCGATCACAGGGGGGACAAGCGCTAATCGATGGCCGAGGGGTCACATCCGTTTGCAAACTCAGGGGCTGATGGGCCCGAGGTCTGTCCTTACTTATCGCACTGCTGCCCTCAGGCAGTGCGTTGAAGGCTCGGCGCATTCCCGCTTCGCTCACCGGTCGCCGCGGACACGTCGGCAGCGACAGGGATCGACAGTGGCGCACCGGTCGTGCTGAAACAACATCCTTTGCTGCGGCCGCTTGACCGCCCGTCACCCTCGGCTCACAGGCCGCGTCTAGGCAGCGTTCCTGCTGTAGCTCACTCATGTATCACAATTCCAGATAGCACAGCCCGCCTGGCTAGTCTCTGATGTCCCAGCCGGACCAGAAGCCGCCGCCGATGCCCATCCGCCCAGGCGCCTGGCCCCACGTCGGATAGCCAGTGATCCACCTGAAGTGCGTGCACATCAGCTTGCTGCCCGTGCAGCCTGCGCCCTACGGTCAAAGGACGCACCCTCCCACTCCCGCATGCCGCCGCCAATGCGCCGCCGTCGCGCCGATACCAACCCCAGCACCATAGCCGTACATACTGAGCAGTCCGGGCATCCCGAGGCCCATCGCGCCGATCCCAAGCCCGGCGGGTGGGTAGCCAGCCCTGACGGTCGGGTAGATACCCTGGCGGCCGCCGCCCGGTAGCTGATACGAGGGGAATGGGAGTCTGACCGTCATCAGCACAGCTCATGACGTGTGGCGCGGTCGACATACTCTAGCGGATCGACATTCGGATGATGCAACTGATACGGTGCAATGTTGACGGGCATTTGAGGTTGTGTGCTGTGTGTGGGGAAGTACTGTCGTCAAAGGTGTATGCAGCACCAAGGTGTATCTCAACCGACGCATGGGGCAAGCGTGAGCCGCTTCTGCTCCTTTGTACGTCGGCGCAAGCTCGGCAAATGGCCCTCCTTCGAGCGCGCCGGGCGCACAATTTATGGTCTGGCGGTGATGCTTGATATAAGCGCTGCTAGTGATGTGCGAGTCTGACGATCAGCGACCACAGGCATGTCGGAGGAGCAGCCTGGAGCACTGAGCGATTTCTACTGCGAGCATGCGCTCTCGGTGCCGTATATACCCAACCAGTGTCCCTGTGGTCGAACACACTGTCGCAATGTCAGTCTGCTGAAACCATCACCTGCAGAGAGCTAACATCGCAGTGCGACCACCGTGACCCGAACGCTGGACCATGGCTCACAACTTCCCAGCGCGAGTACGTGGCAACACTCGAAGCCACCGGCGACTGGCGTCCTGAAAGCATGAAGAGTACATATTGCAAGCATGTGTGGTCCGAGCCTTCACTGGACTCGATAAATTGCGATTGTACGAACCACCATTGCGACAACAACGAGGTGAGTCCTCACCGATCCGTGAACTGCACTGGCGACTGAGGGAGATCAGTGTCGGAAAGAGTATGGCTGCAATGGCCGGCTTGACTGGTCGACCGAGTATACGCCTCCCACGAAGAGCAGCAAACGCAGATTCTCGAATGTGAGCGCGGTCACTGCAGTGGGATCTGATCCTGCCAAGAGACGGCGACATGTAGCGTCTTGAATTCAGATCTGACATGCAATGGCTGAACTGCCAGGTCGCGACTGACCGAGACGAGAAGAACACATACATGAGGGTACAGCTAGCTCCGGCAGTGCGTCAACGAAGCACCACAAGCTTGCGCGATGAGCAGATACAGGATGAGCTGCAAGATTGTCAGCTTGTCGAGCAGCGCCGTGCCCATACGTACCACACAAACGACGACCGTGAGCGCCATGATACGCGTATTCCGCCACCACTGTTGCCTCCGTACACTCCTCGCTCCACGGCGGAACGCGTACGCCTGGCCAGCCATCGTATCCGTCTTGTCGACGAGCAGCTCGATCCGCTCGCCACGCGCAAGGATAGAGTCGATATTCTGCACCATAATGTCTTTACTGCTGTGCGTCAGCCCATTCGGCCACTTGTGGTAGGAGGGGCACGGACACATTGGCGAGATCGCTTTGAGCTTGTTTGAGAGGATCCGGAGGGGGAGCAGTGGTGTATTGCCGCATGAGCTGTTGTCATCAGTCCTGTGAGGGCTTGATGGTGAAACGAGTCCTCACGGCAGCTAGCTCCGCTTCAAACTCGCCCAACGAGTGTGCGGACGCCGACAGGATTTCGTCCGGCGAGTATTGGGCGGTGAACTATGGAATGTCAGTCGACAGTCATGAGCAACCCGACGGAACACTGACAAGCCGCTCGAGCTCTGCGAGAAAGGCAAACGGCATGCGGCGTCCGACGGCATCATCGCACAGCACGAGGTAGATGACCCCGTCCGAGGAGACATAGTGAATCAAACGATCTTGCCATACGTCTGCCAAGGTCAGAACTGTGTATGATAGGCTAGCAGCTCCGACGCACATGTGAGCTTGGAGTTGTTAGGCGGGATCTTGGACAGGATGGTGATCTGCGCGGCTGCGCGTCATGAGCACGGTTCCGAGCTGAAGAGTCACTCACCCTGCTTGAAGCCCGCGCTGCCTTCGACATGCTCGCAGAGCACCGTCTGGCCTCTGGCTACGAGTGCGTGGATGAGCGACATACCGAGTGGTGGTTGTCGGTATAGGCAGGTCAATAATGGCGGCGCACGGTGGCAAGACAACGGAGATCACTTGGGGTTTACGTCACGGTGGCGACACTGCATCGACTATCCATGCTACGACTGGCCTACGTTGTGCACCACAAGCTTGGACGTATCAAGATTCGAGAGGTAGTCCTGAGGTACGCGTCAGTACCTGTTGCAACGTACGAGCACTACGCACCTTGAGCCACTGCTCACGCAGCTCAGGCTCGTGATCGTATGCGCGGTAGCGAGCGTCCCTCTGCTTTAGTCAGCTCCGCGCCGTGGTCTCCAATCATCACTCACTCGCAGTACCGCATGCACCTCCTTGTAGTCAATGTGCTTCGCCATGTCCACAAGACTGGCAGCCCCACCGTCGCCCGCGCCCTCACCCTCATCACGCTCATCCTCGGCCAACGCCAGTGCTCCTTCGTCCAGCGTGGCCTTGCGCATCCGACCCCAGAAGTCGACAAACGCCGATTCACCGAGCATAGCGTCAAAGTCCTGGCGAGCTTGAGCCTCTTGTCCGCGTTTCCACGCCCGGAAACGCTCTTCCAGAGCTTCGCCCTGCAGACCCAGTCGCTTGACGGCAAAGTCGTCGACGATCTTGGGATATACCTCATTGTAGGTCGTCTCGAGTTTGGGACAGTTGGCGGCGAACAGCTGGTGTAGGGCAGAGACACGCTTGTCGCCGATGCGAGCCAGGTGCTCTGCAAACATGCGCTGGCGATCGGCCGGGTGCAGCGACGGATGATGGAATCGAGGATCTGTCCCGAGTTGCTCTTCGATATCGTCCCAGCGGGTCTGAACTCATCAGCCAAGCCCAACATCGCACAGCAAACTCACCTCATGGTCTCGCACCGAATCGACCAACAGGCTGCCAAAGACACGCTCCGCTTCCTCCTTGCCAGCGCCCGCGCGAGACTTGTTGACGTCTATCGAGACCTTCATCTGCTCGGTCCGGACCTTGGCTTCACGCTCGCGCAAGCTAGCAGCCTCGCGTTCTTTGCGTTCGCGAGCTTTAGCGGCTGCATTGTCTTCGGTGTTGGCCGTCGAGCTCGATGCAATCTTGCTGATGAACGCCTTGAACAGCTCCTCGCGAAGGGTAGACGAGCCAACGGGGTCGTAACGTGAGTCGGATGCAACCCGTCGTTTGACCTATGCCAGTTTAGCTGTGATCACCAATGGCGCAAAACCTACGTCAGCCCACTCCGAGTCTGCAGTGATGTCTTCCGTCTCCCGCAACAACTCATTAAAGTCCTCCTCCGCACGCTTGGCATCGGCTCGTTTGCCTGCAATCGTCAGCTACGCGACCATTCGACCAATGCACTCACGCTCGCCAAGCTCCCGCAAATGCGTCTTGAAAGCCTTCTCCCTTTCCCGGTCGTCCCGCCCCCAAGTCCAGAACCGACGGTCCTTCTTCCACTTCTTGCGGAAGTCGTCCCACCGCGTCCGAGTGCTCGTCACCTCTTCCCGCAGCAACGCCTTGTACTCTATCTCTGGATCCGTCTTCTTGATGGTATCTGTAACGGCTTTGCCTTGCCGACGAGCACGGGCCACCTCACGGCAGTACTCCTCGAAAACATCTTGTCGGTCCTTGATGTTGGCAAGGAGGATGTAGCGGGGGTCGTTGATGAAGAGGGGCAGTGACGTCTCCCAGGGAGAGAACGGCGAGATATCCTTTTCGTAAAGCAGACCCTACGCCTGTCAATGACGGTCGCGAACCCGGCAGATCGTAACTCACCTTGAATAGGGCTTTTTGCTCCTCAATGGTGACCTTGACCTTTTCCGGAACGGCAAAGACTGTCTTCATGGCTTCCGTCTCGGCCGCCTTCTTTGCCGCTTTAGCTGCCTTCTTCTCGGCCTTGACTGCATTGTCTTCCTCGGCATACTCTGCCGCAATCGTCTTTTGCCATTCGTCCTCATCGTCCTCTAGCGTTGGTCCAGCCACTTCGACAGTCTCGACTTTCGCGACCTTGGCCGGCCGATCGTCGGATGCGTCCCTCTTGCGTTTCGACTCCTCTTTCCTCCTCTTCTCCTCTTCAAACTCAAGCCGAGCTCGCTCCTGCGCCTTCAATTTCTCCAGCTCCTCAGCCTTTCGTTTCTCCTCTTCCTCCTTCTCAAGTGCTTCCACAGCCCCTCGGATTTCCTCAGGTACACTCCATTCAGATCGCTTGGTGGCCTTTTCGAAGTAGAAGACGTTGCCCTCATTCGTCGTGATCCTCTGCCAACCTGTTCCCGGGATTGCAATCTTCTCCTTTGGCTTCTCCTTCTTCTTGGCTGGTGGTGGGGGCGGAGGAGCGGCAGTGAATGTGGGGCGTGTGTAGGAGGACTCGCGAGTCTGCGCATTGTAAAAGTAGGGTGTTACACCATCGGGTGCTGCATTCATCAACAAACGCCGTGGTGGGACCCCAGAGTTTACTCACAGATGTGTTCACTCCAGCCGGGCGGAAGCGGAGGAAACATGCCAATGGGTCGCGGTGGGTACGGCGGGAAAGATGGAGCGTAGCCTGGCATGGGGTGGAACCTTTGTCCCGGGGGACCTCTACGCAAAGTCAGCAAAGTCACAACGTAGAATGCCGGGTTTCGCACCCAGGAGGAGGCCCTGGCGGTGGGCCCGGTGGACCAAGGGCTAAAGGGGGAGGGCCAGGAGGAGGCCCCGGTGGTACGAGCCCATTGCTACCAGCAGGAGCCGCCATTTGATCTTTGTGAACGACGATGGTTGCAGTTGGTGATACGCTGGGTGAAGGGCGGCTGTGGCGACGTGATTTGCAGAATGTGGCAAATTCATCGCCATCATTCTGCGACGTCTCTCATCGCATCTCGACCGGGGTTTGCATAGGAACCGGTCGGATCTGAGCGGCTGCAAGTTACTCAGCTTTCGTCGACATTAAGGGAGCACAATGTGGTACAGCACCCCATCGTCAGTTGAGCCCTCGTGATCCATGTGTCCGCGATACGGAATTACGGATTACGGGGTTACGGACGACGGGCAATCGCGATTGATGGGTTGCCATGTAAGCGATAGGACTTGCATAGATCTCTAACTAACGACATACTCCCCACTCACGGCTAGGCTCTTTGCGCCACGCGATCATTCCCTCCTAGCTCTCCACGACTGCAGTCCATTCCATCCGCAGACGACGGTATGCCAGGATACCAACCGATGACAAACCACATAGACCACATCGCCGCCCACTTTGCCATCGCACACACCTCCCAGCAGATCGCAATGGGTGCGATGAACCCGTGAAAGATCATTTTGATGATGTGATTTGTCGAGCTCATCACGTTCTCAGTGTGAGAGATTGAGAACATAGCTGTCGGAGCTTCGAGTAGGAGGACGGTCGTGAGGCGGGATGCAATAGCGTGCTCGAAAGGTGTCAGGAAGACGATGACGAGCAGGTAGAACCATTTGGGGGTCATCGTCAGATGGAGGATATTGACGATATGGCGAACGAGGTAGTACAGCTTGCAGTGCGTAATCTTGTGCGGGTCAAACAGGTGAAGGGCTTGGAGGATACCGATGGTCGCAACGGCAGTATTGAAAATGATGACAGCTGCGGGGGACATTCCGAGGTTGACATAGCTGAATAGCAGAACATAGGCTGTCACGAGGTGAGTGATACCAAGCCCTGCCATGTGCCAGACCATGCTACGCGAGCGAAAGTCATTCCCCCAGTAGTCGTGCCAGATCCCAGCAGTGACTTCCATCGCGGGCATTGCAGGTGGTGACATCTAGAACGATGAGTGATTGCCAAGTGTATGATTATCCTCGTACCAGTCGATTCAGACTTTGCAGGGCGTGAGTATTGTAGCTGCGCGGTAGTGTTGCAGACAAATGGTGAAAGGTGCTAACTCGAGAAAATAGTCAGTCGTCAATCCTCGGTCAAACGCGCGGTGACGGGATTGAAACTTGACCGGATTCATCGCGTACGTCACTGTACCAGTACAACCTACCACTCAAGCGCGTCGTTTACAATCTGCGTTAACTGCTCCTTGCCCTCGTCGGTATTGGCATCACGCAGCACGGGTGCAAGATCGAGTACGCGCTTCTGTGGTATCATGCCTTCAACCAGCTGAGGGGTGTTAGTCGGGTATGCTTCAAGACATTTGTAACTGACCCGGTCGACGTCACCCTTGCCATAGCCGACCTTGCTCAGTCCTCTCGGCACGTTGAGTGCGTCCAAGAACTTCTCGACCTCTCCACCTAGCCAAAGTCCGACCTCGTGATCGGGTACGCGATCAAGCTCACCCGCGCGTTCGCCCATGAAAATCTTGGCAGCGTCGCGGTGACGCTGCGGTGAAGAGGGTGCGGTGAAACGGAAGACTGAAGGGGCGGTGAGAGAGACGGCGATACCGTGGGGAATGAGGGGAACATCGGGTGAATACGATGGGTGGTGGTACTGGTTGGCCTTCGTGCGACCTTTGTTCAGGGAGGAAATCGGGTACGACGCAGCGTGCTAGTGACGGTTGAGGATATCGAACCAGCTTGCTCGATGATACTCACGCAAAGATGTACGCCTGCGTTGCCGAACCCAATGCCAGCCGTGGACGACGCCAGCCTGCAGTAGATCAGCACTGCTCGATCTCGTCTGCATATAAGACTTACAGCATCTGAGCACGCGCTTCCTCATCGCCGTGCGGGTCTTTCAGAATCCGTGGTAGATACTTGACCGTTTGCTCGAGAGCCCATTTCGAGAAGATGTCCGAAATTGGGTTGGAGCCTTGGTATGCCGCTGGAAGACTAGTCAGCACAAACTACTTTGCGAAGCACCTGCTCCATCGATACCCACGACGGTTGATTGGGTTCTGCGGCCGGGGTCCACGTTCATAGTACGGCACCGCTGTCCAACCTGCCTGCATCAGTCCTGTCATGGTTTGGAGCTGCAGACAATGCGACCCACTTTCTAGTGAGTGAAATAACACATCGAGCCCAGCACTAACTGCCACCTCCCGTGGACATGTCGCAGTGTTGAGTGTATCGACGATGCCAAGCGTTGGCTTGAGCGCGCGTGAGGCGATGCCCGTCTTGAAACTCAAACTTGGGATGTCCAGGATGGCAGTGCCCGTCGTTTCAGATCCTGTGCCCTGTTTCCTTCAGCGTCAGCACGCTGACAGCTCGGCACGACGTTGCTCGGGACGGACCGCGGTTGTGGGTACTGTATGGGGTCAGCTACAAATTCCTCGCGTGTGAAAAGGGGCCAAGGCGCAACGCGTACCGGCAATCAGAGGTCTCAGAGTTTTGGCGATCGGCAAACCCTTGCCGATGGGAGCGTTGATGAAGTCGAGCAGCTCGGCATCAGGGTACACCGTGAAGCTGAGGGTGGGTTTAGATCAGCATCGCAAACTCAGGGGGGACGCGCTGCACGAACAGGTTTGCGGCCTTGGCCGTGTCGATGCTCGAGCCACCGCCGACGCTACGGGGAGAAGGTCAGTACACCGCTTTCAAAGACAGCATCCTTCCATACGCACGCAAGGAAGTGGGAGAAGTCGTTTGCCCTCGCAAATGCAATTGCTTCCTACACCCCCTTTCGTCAGCCACGGCGCGCCACATGACTCGCCACAAACCTTCCAAGACGAGTCGGTAGGCTCGACCGCTGTCATGAGGTGTCAACACGGAGCGATATACTTCGCAGCGGCCACACGCACAGACACGATCGAAAATCTCGTACGCAACGCCAGCGCTTTCCAGACTGCGGACGGCGACTTTCATCGGTTGCAGTTGGCCGACCGTCCGATCGGTAAAAACACCAACTTTAGCATTGAATTGCCTGTTGGCTGGGAGCTGCTTGATCATGTTGGCAAAGTCTAGCCCGAGCTCCGAAGTGACTCCCGAGCCGAAGCGGAGGCTGGAGGCTGCCATCTAAGCCGACGTACATCAGCAGTATTGGGGGCAAGTCCAAGATCCTACCTCGAATGCATAATCGGTGTCGCCAGGAGCCGGCAAGCCCGCCAAATCGCCATCGAGCGGCGTGGCAAGTCCTCTAGGGTGCGGCGCATGGTGGGCATGCGTTTTGCCGCATCCCAGGCAGCCCGATGAGCGGGTCAAGTTGAGCAAGCGGATGATGCTAGAGCGCGACGCTGGAGGAGGCATGATGATGGATGTCAAAGACTGGGTCGGATGCGCGTGTGCTCGGTGTCTGTCAGGCGCGTTGCTAGCCGACGGCTGCCTCGCATTCGCTTCTGGGCTGGTGACAGCTTCTGCGGGGTCCCAAGCCGGATCACGCAGGCCTACGTCGGCACACAGCCGGCAATGCTACCAGCAATAGGCATGCGACATTAGGCACGCCTCGCACCGTGTCGTACGCCCCCTGACGCAGATGGATCGACGGCTGCAAGTGAAGCAGCGACTCTGCACAAGTTCTCTTGACCAGCTTGAAGATGTCGCAGCCTGCCTCGCCATCTTCATCCTCCGTCACCGTCTCTATGCCGCCTCGGCACTCTGACGAGCCGCCAGCGTCCGCCGCGTCAATCGACTCGCAGCACCACCTGATGCCTGAAGCCGGACCCTCGCGCGCCTTTCGCACCCACCCGGGGTGCTCGTTCTGCACACTTGTCGGCTCACGTCAAGTTGAACGCGGTCTAGGTATCGGCGAGGAGGTGTATAGAGACAGCAGCGTGACAGTGTTCAAAGCCGACCAGGAATCCAGGGCGGCGAGTGGGGGCCATCTTGTCGTCCTGCTCAACGACCATGCGGACAGTATATACGAGCTGGTACGTCGGCCACGAGCTAGGAGCAGAGTCGTGGATCGAGTGTTGACGCGAATAGGGGCCAGCCGATATCCCAACCTTGTCTCACATTTCCTCTCTGGCAGAGAGATTGCTACCGCGTCGCACTCGCGTAGGCTTCGTCTCTCAGTTCAGTATGTCGCTCGTTGCCGCGCGGTCGGGATTTGAGCAGCTCACGCGAAATCTAGAGGATCCGCAGTTCCCTCAGAAGCACCTTCACGCACATATCATTGCCGGCTCACTCGATAAGGCCACGTTCTACCGCCGCAACTTTGCGTACGGATCGCTTAGCTGGTATGAGCTCGAAGACTTGATCGCAGAGATTCGGTTCGTATTGTGAAATGTGATAGAGCTGTGCTGACTGGACAATCACCTTTAGCGAGTCAACGTCGAACAATCGGATCAAGTCTGGCTATGGAACGTCGCGCACAGCCGCGCCTATCAGCCGAGTGCCAGATGCTGGATCCACCACTGTGCGTCGCGATTATCTGGACTTGCAGGCTGTACTGACATGTCATTGCAGGGCGACGCCAATGTACCAACGGGCGAGACCTTGCTGCAACCTCCGGAGTTCACCACTGTCCCGCTTACGCCGCATTTGAATACTCAGCCGCAGCTCGCCCGCGGAGACAGCTCGACAGGACTACTGCGCGAGGCAGCCCAGGCATCAAGTAACGAACCTGAAGGTGACGTGGACGGCGACGGTGATCTATCCGCTGGCTCGGGCAAGGGGAAAGAACGCGAATATGGCGCCTAACCCTTCCTTGTCTGATCTACTCTCGCGCGCGCATGCACTTGTATAATCCTTTGCGCCCGCTGCCACTCGCAACCTCCACCTCCCGCATGCGGCAAGCCAGCCACCTAACCCCGTCCGGAGACCCCGCAGTCAATCTTTTGAGAGCGACCATCCTCCGGCCGTGCTTTCCCGAACAAACAACCATCCACCTCACCTCCCTTTGTCATGTACCAGCCATCGTACCCTGTGGCATCGTCCAGCAGCGCGTTCCACAACCCTCAAGCCGGGATTGCACACGACTTGCAGCCTCAGCAAAGCCCAGAGCAGCACACGAGGACCAAGCGGAAGCGCGCGTCGGTCGACTTTGACGCGTGTAGTGCAAAGGTGTGTCCCGTTGATGGGCCTTCAGTGGCGACGAGAAGGCAACAGTGGCGACGAGAAGGCAACAGTGGCTGATGCTGGACGTAGCAAACCCGTGTGCGCTCTCCTCCGCCTCTCAGCCTGAGCCAGCAGCAGCGCGCGAATGGCGGCTCGTCTGATGAAGACACGGAAATGTCGGCGGGCGAAGCCGAGGGCGAGGGCGACGTCGACATGATGGCCGGAGCCGATGCAGCAGACTGGAGACCTAGGCAAGAGGCTGTCAGGGACACTGGTGGTGGGTCCTTGACGTGTCACTTCGTACAGGGTTGCACTAAATTGCTTCAGCGGCACGTCAACAGTCTCCGTGGTCCGCTCAACCGTTTACCACCACTCTGCATCCACCCTCGGCTCGTGTCGGTCTCATGCAGCCGACCATGCACTATCCCGCGCAAGGTGGAATCGGACAAGGCCCTCAAGCGCAAGTTGAAGCGGCTAGGCGCGTCCATGGGTGAGTCATCCTCTAAAGCTCCGCTCCGTCGCCTTCTTCCTCCCTTTCACCTTCTAGCCTCCCGTTGTCCGTTCTGTAAGTTGACTCCTTAAGCCCGCAATGCGTCACCATCCCTCGTCTCAGGCTCTCCGATCACCCAGACCCCGTCACGGGCCAGCGTAGCATGTGGAGCCACTGCGCAGACTGCGGCGGATGCGAAAGAGTGTAGCGTTTCAAACAGTGTATAGGGGTCCTGAAAACGCGTACGGGCGCGAGCAAATTGTATAGCATACCATAGGTCAAGTGAAGGAAATGTACACATGTTGATATTCTGCTGGCATGTCTCGAACACGGAGTATCACGCACGCTCGTTGGCTCAATGACAAGATGAGCCAACGCTACGATGCTCAAGACAACTAGAGAAGGCTAGGCGACTGACTCTCCACAGTTCACAGTCTCAGTGCTCCTATATTGTGCTAAACGTGGAGCCAGCGTCTCTGTGCGTCGGTTAGCCTTCCGTCTATGTATTTAATACAACGCCAGCTGCAAGTGATTTGCACGCTTGTGAGCACCAGTCCCAGTCCGGCTCTCGCAGTTGATGGTCCACCTCCTTTGGGCGCGCACCACCGCCTAGGGACTGATCCACGTTTGGACCGACTGAACCGAACACCCGGATATAGTACAGCTGACCTCCGGCCCGGCGATCTCGGCGTTCAAGGGTGTCTGTGACCGAGGCGCGCCACACGGATAAGCTTCCAAAGGGTATCAGATCCGGCTGATTGGCTCTCGACGGAGAGAGATGTGGACGATTGTTCAGAGAGTTCAAGCGTATGCAAGCAATCTCTCAGATCATGCATCCGACTATAGTACGCGATACGCAAGTTCATTTCTGATCACCCACCCTGGGCTCGTGCACGGACAGTCGCTCAGACGTGTGTTCGCCGGCGACTGCAACTTGACAGAACGGAAGATCAGGCATAGCATGGCTTGTTACTGCAAGTAGCTGATGCTTGCAGGAACATCAGTATTCGAGATTCAACCAGTATGATACCTGTGCGGCGTTGGATGACGGAATGTGACATGCAAAGCTTGCACAGACTAGTGCAAGAGCAGCAACAGGGGTCGATCACCGACATGGAGGCGTTGAAAAGCAAATACAATTCACTTTGCCAAATGGAGCCAATCGCGATGGGACTCTGAACAATATTGACTCTGGACGACATGAAGGAAATCGCGACGGTGCAATGCACAGACTCCGCACGGATATATCAGTCTCACCCAGGCGATGACTGTGGATGGCCAGCCAGACCCCGAAATCTCTTCATGACCACGGACACATGGAAACCAGGCAGCTACAGCCGCATGACGCATCGAAGCGGTCATGCAACGGCCGGCTCTCCCATTTGAAGACGTCCGACAGCGGCTGTGCCGAAACAGCGTGCATAATCTCGACAAGGCCACATCTATGCCACAGCACGACATGGACGATGAAGATTGTCCCCAGCGGGTATCAAGCGGGAGCTGTGCAACCTGATGAGAACGCAGCTCGTACTGTGATGTTGCGGCTAGCACTCTCGTCGCTTAGCAGTGGCACGCCACGCGTGTTGCGCGGCATCGCGCGGCGCACGAAACATAGGGTATCATAGGATATGCGAAGCTTGTGCAAGCTTCGAGGTGTCTCGGTGAACCACGGGACCCTTGCGTTCATGCCGGCGAGCAGCAGCATGCCCTGCGCATGACCGTCGATGGCTCCAGGCGGAATTCCCAATTGACAGCGGCGGCAAGTAAGCAACCCAACAAGCGAGCGAGTACTGCCGTGACGAGGTCACACTAAGCCAAGCGCCAGATAGCGGGTTGGGTTAGCCCTGCTTGCTCGGCTTGCCTTCTGTTCCAGTCCACGAGCGACTAGCACGCCCATGCGGATCTTCGCAATCGCGGTGCACAACGAAATCATCGCTGGCGTCACGACAAGCCAAGCCACACCATGACGGCAGCTCACGCTCATGATGGCATCATCCGCGAGTTGAGCTGCAGGTTGTCAAAGCGTTGCAAGAGGCATTGCGACGCAGTGAAGCACACCAGTCCGGCGTCCTGCCTGTTGTCTCTCTGCAGGGAAAGACGATGCGACTCCCAAAGTCAGGCTTCGTGTCCTGAGCTCGCCAAGCAGCCGGCCATGGCGGGACTCACATGCAGATTGAGTTCCATGCTTGCCATCCTCTCCCTCCATATCGACTGGTATGTAGTGCCGGTAGCACCGGGCTTATGCCAAAAGACTCGGTACCTCGAACGCGATGGGGACATGCAGGTGTTTCTGCTTGCGTCTTGAGGAGGTCCGACTTGCAAGACATGCCGGCTGATGAGCACACTGCAAGGCAGCTGACCCCGGTTCGTAGCGCGGGTATCAGTCAAGACAAAGGGCTCTCGTTTCGATACTGTTTCATCCAAGCTCGTCGCGGAGCGATCCTCATCAGTAGGGGCCAAGGCAAAGTGTGGTGCCTCGTTGAACCACACAAGGAGTGCGACGCTGGCGCGCGCGCTTTACCTTGCTCGTTGCGGCAGGCGAGCGAGCAAGCTCCGACTGAATGGGGTAGTGTTACGTACCCAGCGACCCTGCGGGTGACACTTCAGGGGGTCTCTCGAACGCGCAAGAGCAGAGCCTGTCCTCGTGAGGTCCCTCCGGGTGGATCGACCGGATACGGCGCGGCCCAGGCTACCGACCCATCAGGGCAATTGCAGGGACGCGTAAACCAGAGCCGTCGTGGTTTTCAGTCTGCGCGGCTGTCAACCCCTTCAGCCTCGTCTCGTGTCCCCCATCTGGTCGACCGCGCCACCACAACGCTGCTCGCTCCGAACTGTTTGTGCATTCGAGCAGATCAGTCTGAGAGGAGCAAACGTCTAATCTGACAGCACACTCGGGTTCAAGGACAGCCAGACGCGTCGGCAAACGCCGCGGTCACACACGGCACGGTCAGAAACCGAACAAGCTCGGCCCGCCTTTGTCTCGCGACGCTACTACGAGTCAACTGCGTTTCTTGACGGACCACTGGTCTGCAAGACGGTCTGCGCCACGACAGCCACCCCTCGCCGACGATCCTTGCATTCAACCGCGTGCCCAACCGTCCTCGTCTGAGCGCCGTCCATTCCAGAAGCCAGAAGCCACCTCGCCACACCTAACTCTCCTATCCCCCCGGTTCCGACATGAACGACGGGCAGCCACCCCAGATGGCGTATGGGCCAGGAGACCAGGTCGGGCTCAAGCAGGACTATGAAGGACACGATGGCGCCGAGGGCAAAGCCGAGGTGAGTGGCTTTGTGTCCTTTGGTATTCGAGCAGTCTTTGCACCGATCCGACGCGACGCACCTGGCAATAGCTTGCTTCCTCTGGCTGTTCAGTATTTGTTTGGACAGTGCGAGCCAGTACAGTGGTAGCTTTGGCGCTTGGTGACTTTACAGGGATCGCGGACGGATGGCCGCGAAGAAAGCCGACGGCGCCGCGCTTGCCCAATGCCTGCTCTGTTGTCTCTCGTCAGAGACTTTCCAGCACCGCTGGCGACAGCTCGCGTATTCGCTGCGCTGTCAGCAGCATGCTGGTCTGCCACTGTGCCAATATTCCGACCGCACTAGACAACCCAAACATCCTTTCGCTCCACCGGCCCGTGCCACTGTCCCCTTGATTTGGACCCTCGGACCTCGTTGTCCGGTCTGTGAGATGCTTAGCTCTCTCCCTGGCTTTGCGTCTGGTCTTAGCAGTAGTCAAGCATCTTGGAACGGCCATTTTGCATCACTAGCAGACTGAGCTGACGGCGTACAGTACGCTGCCCAGCCCGCCTACCACATGCCACCAAACCCCTCGTCGCCTCCAACATCAGCATCGCCCTTTGCATTCGCTCCTCCCCCTCTTTCGAGCCTGCCTGGACCAGGCTCGTCCTCCCGCCCATCCCTGATGCATTCCCACCACTACTCTGACGGGGTGAGTCATGTACCCCCTATGCGCTGGGTGGAGCTGGTGATGGCTGCTAACGTAATGCGATCAGCCGTACTCCAAAGATCACAGCCAGCAGGCGTATGCAAACGGACAACCACAACACCCTGCCTATCGTCGCTTGCAGGCAGTTCCTCCTTCCCCAGGGATCACAGGCCAACCGCAGCCGCCTTCGCCGCGCTCAACCTCCCGCCAGCCTTCGCTCCCTGGCCAGGCTCAGGGTCACTCGCAGAACCAATATCCGTCACCCTACTATCCCCCTCATCAGCGTCAGCTCTCGAACCAGTCTGCACAGTACCATAGCAGTCCTCCAATGGGTCCACCGAACGGGATGCCAACCCCACCTTACGGTCAACTCTACCGTCAGCCAATGTACGCTTCTGATGGGCCGTACGCGTACGCGCCCAGTCCATCCTACGGCGATATGGCCCATCGTCCCATGCCTTACTCGTACCTCGGCAGCCCGTCCTCGTTCGGTCAGCCAGGCGGACCGCAACCGCAACAGATGCTGCCATCAATCTCGGCCCCGTCCGCCCTCGGCGGTCAGGGTTACGGCAACCTTCCCCCTCTTTCGCGTTCGACCTCGTCAGTGCTGCCAGACGCAATGTCAAACGTCGACCTCTCAGGCTCGCCCGGTCTCGCTGGCCGACCCCCGCTGCTGCAGACAACATCTGGTCCCATACCGCCGGCTGGCAGTGTCGGCTACTCTTTCGCCAATCGGCTACCGCTTGTTGATCGGCCTTTCAAGTGTGACGAGTGTGTGCAGAGCTTTGTGAGCCAGCCCCTCTGCTATCGTGCAAACTCAAGCTTTGGCTAACACCCTGTGCTAGAACCGTAACCACGACTTGAAACGACACAAGCGCATCCACCTCAGCGTCAAGCCGTTTGGGTGTGAAAAGTGTGGCAAGACGTACGTGACGCGTTGGCAAAGCTGACGAGTGACAACCTGCTGACAATTTCCAGCTTCTCGCGCAAAGACGCCCTCCGTCGGCATTGGCTCGTCAAGGGCTGCCGCGGCGAAGATGGCGCGACGGCCAAGATCTGTACGTGACTTCCTTTGGCCCGAGCTCTCTTCATGTTGACGCTTGCCAGGACTAACATACAATAGCCCCGACGTACCCGACCACATCGATCCCGAACCCCCCTGCGTTGACCCCGCCAACGCCGTCAGAATCCTATTCATCCTTCCCACTCAATCGCCAGCCTTCTTTCAGTCACCCGGACGCGCCTGCTCCGCTCCCGACGCTTCCAACCCGTCACCCATCCGACCAGTCGACTATCATCTTGACCCCAGAGGATCCGAATGACCCCACTGCCCAGGGCATGCAAGATGCTGTTGTAATCAATCGCGCCACATCGAATGTGTCGCAGCCGCACGGCGACGCCGACGACGGCTACTTTGAGGGTGTGCAGGGCGTGTCAAGAGACGGAACGCCAATCACCAGGTGGGTTTGACGCTCTAGTAGACTCCGCTCACCAATCGCAGTCAATCGTACTACCCGCCCTCGCCTTCGCAAAAGGTCCAAGCCAACCGGCCGCATCCCTATGCGCGCAGTCCGCGTGTCACCACCCTGCCAGCTCAGCAGTCTCCAACATCTGGCGGACGCTATATCAGTACTCAACTGCAGCAACAACAGCAGTCGCAAGCACCCGCTTTTGCCATGCCGTTCTCGACACCGGGTGCGGGTTATCTCCAGGATGGCAATCTGCAAATCCCACAAGGCGAGGAAATGGGGCGTCAGCTCAGCAACTCGTCTCAGGGAGAGAACCCGGAGATTTACCAACGGTGGTGAGTCATGCCGCGGCCACACCTTGTTCTCTATTGACCGCTGCCGCAGGCACCGTCCCTCGTTCCCCTTCCCACCACCACCGGGGGCGAATTACAACTTTGTGCCGGCCGAGTCGCCTCCGAAGGAGTTTTCAGACGCGACCAACGTGGCAGCTTGACGATTGAGATTGGCGTCATGAGCAGGAGCAGGAGCAAGGACGGATTCGGATCGAGTCTACGCAGGGCATTGTATGGTACCGTCAAGTCTTGTGCTCGAAGCGCGTTCCGGTGTAGATGCAGTTTAATCAGTCAACTGTGCCACACAAAGGCTATGGCCCGCTCAGCGGCGCTGACCTCCACTGCCGCTTTCTGCGCTCGACCTCGACCTCCACTGCCGCTTAGGGAGACTGTCAGAGCGGAGCGGCGTCTAGAGCACCGATCAGTCACCGCGTCGACTTCGTCACCGCTCGGTGCCATGATAAAATGGAGCCGGTCGCCTGTTGCATTTGTTCTCGTCCACCAACCTGACAACCAGTCTACACACATCTGCCTCAACTCCCCACCATGCCTTCAGTCCTCATCACCGGTATCTCTGGCTTTGTGAGTATCATCAACCTGGTCTGGTCTGCGCAAGAAAACTAACAGAACACCAGCTTGCCACTCACGTCGCCCGCACGTTCCTTGAGAACGGCTGGGACGTTCGCGGTACCGTGCGCTCGACCGAAAAGGGCGAGGCTGTCAAAAAGTTGGCTGCGTTTGCCCAATACACTGAAAAGATCACCTACGTCATTGTGGAAGACCTCGTCTCGGGCGACTTTACCGAAGCTGTCAAGGGCGTGGATGCTGTTGCCCATCTTGCCTCACCATGGCACTTCCAAGGCAAATCGTGGCAAAAGGACTACCGCGACCCTGCGGTTGAGGGCACCAAGAGCGTGCTCGAGGCTGCTGCCAAGGAACCGAGTGAGTTGCTCGACGACTGGTCAAGCGCTCGAGGCTGACGGATATAAGGCGTCAAATCGGTCGTTGTGACCTCGTCGTTTGCCGCTATCGGCGACTTCTCCAAGCCCGCGACCGAGCAAAGCGATGTCGTCTACACCGAAAAGGAGTGGAACCCGGCAACCGACGAGTTCTGCGAGAGCCTCGAGGCTGACAAGTCAGTTACGTAGCCTTGCGTACAGCAAAGACTGACACGCAGTGTAGCCCGATGGCAGGCCCCGTTTGGTACTGCGCGTCCAAGACTCGCGCCGAGGCCACGGCGAACGAGATTGCCTCCAAGGCAAACTACACGCTGGCGACCATCTGCCCGCCGATGATCTTTGGTCCTCCCTGTGCGTATCTATCAGATCGATCCGTAGCCATGTACTGACAGTTGGCAGTGCAAAACGTCACGTCGCTCGACAGCCTCGATACGGCGACGTCTGCCATCTACGCTCTCTTCCACGACGCCAAGGAGATCCCAGAGACTGGCTTCCCTGCGTACGCCGATGCGCGCGATGTCGCCGAAGCGCACTACCAAGCCGTCGCCAAGCGCGTCAACGGCCGTTTCCTTATCTGCAACGGCAGTGAGTCGCGAACTGCTCATGCGGATAGCACGAGCTGACGCGCGCGACAGAGTACGACAACCAAGAGTTTGCCGACTGGCTTCGTGCCGAGCGCCCCGAGATCAAGGACCGCGTGCCCGAGGGCAAGCCGGGCAAGTATGTGTTTGACACCCCGGGTGTGTTCACGCTCGACGCTTCCAAGGCTGAAAAGGAGCTCGGGTTGAAGTGTATGTCTCAAGGCAAAAGGGTAGACGTGGCTGACGACGGTACAGGGCGCCCCACCAAGGAAACGCTCTTCGACACTGTGGACCGCCTTATTGAGCTTGAGAAGGAGCTTGCCTGATCCGCGACGGACGGGCTCGTATTAGACAATACAATGTAGCATATGATTGCCAGTGATTACTGCAGATATTCTTCTGCAAGCACCTTTACAGCGACCTTCTCCGTCTTGACAGCCCGCCGGCTTCGTTTGATTATAGCCGCCGATGCTGCAACAGCCGCTTTCCGTTTCTTGAGCGGAGCAAGCAGCGCCGTCTGTTCGACAACCTCCGTTTTGACCGTTTCGATCCAGCCGTCACGTTCACTTGCAGGTGTGAGAAGTAGTGAAGACGCAGCCGAGGTATCAACCTCTGCCTTTGTGACCTTGACCTTTGTGACGGTCGTCTTGACGGGTAGATCGACGGCGAACATGACGGCTTGCGCCCAGCCGCCATGCGGACCCCACAAGCTGGCGAGGAACGCTTGCGTATCGGTATATAGTTGTTTTGACATTGGCTTGTTGCGCAGCTTTGACGGGAACTGGGAATGTCGAGCTGCGATGGCGTTCAGATGCGTATCGATCGGGATCAGGTCGTGCTATCGGACGAATCAGCTCCTATCGACCATCATCTGCGTTAGGGTACCTTGTCGCAGCTCATGAGCATGACACAATCGGCCACTTTACGACCAACCCCCTTGAGCGAGACAAACTTGTCCCGAGCGTCGTCTGCAGTCATTGCGCGCCATTCGCTCAGACCAGCCTCGATAGCGCCTGGTTCAGTCCCAAACTCGTCCCGGAGAGTCTGCAGTGTGGATGTGATAAAGCCTGCACGGTAGCCAAAACCCAATTCTCGCAACAACGGCTCGAACGTCGGGTCATCGGTCGCAGGGAACAAGTGCGGTGAAGGAAAGATGTGATAGGTTGTTGGACCCGCCTCGGTATCGCCTGGTGCCAGTGTCAGGGATGAGGTGGAGAAATGGGCGGATATCTTGTGTAGGAGCGAGGTGATCCGCGAGATATGGTTGTTCGTCGACGTGATGAAGCTGCGAGCAGTGAGTACAGATGGCGGTGATGTAGATACGCACGAGATCAAACACTCCCAGACGTCTTGTCGTAGTACTCTGATCCCACTTGCTCGAGGATCCGCATCGACGTCTACCCTGCCAAACAGCCCGGGGTCGCGTGTCCGCCAATCGGCATACATTGCAGGCAAGCTGGGAAACCGACCGAGTTGAAAGTAGTCATCGAGGTAGTTGAAAGTCCTGCTTTGCAGCTCGTTTGTTGACCCCGATGCTTCGTGAGCTACGGTCGCGTAGTACAGTTTTGTAGACGATTGTCGTAGCAACACTACTCGAGGAGGATTGTCAATCGCTCGAGAGAACTCTTCCGTGGGCAAGTCTTCAACCTCCACGCTAGGATCAGTCTTGACAGCTGCTTTCCCGTGGTCGCCGGACCCTGTTGCAAGCGGTGTCCGGTGCCATAGGAATGATTGACCGACGGGAAGAGTATTGGCGAGTGAGAGATTGGCAGGAGCGAGCGGGATAGAGCTCCACCCGGTTGGAAAGGGTGGCCGCTCCAGCAGGGTGGAAGAGTGTTTAGCTTGAGCTGCCATCCTGCGTACTGATCTCCTTGGCGACGCGAGCAGGACGCTGAGGATACGCATCGATGGTCAGCTCGCTATCCGAGTGGTGGGTTACACTCATCCTAATCGATTGGGATAATTTAGCTAATGCAATTAGAACGGCGATCAGTGTGTTT
Organism: Holtermannia corniformis; assembly: GCA_001599935.1. NCBI lineage: Eukaryota > Fungi > Basidiomycota > Tremellomycetes > Holtermanniales > Holtermannia > Holtermannia corniformis. The sequence goes on along the minus strand of BCIJ01000016.1, from coordinate 458,049 downwards.
GCCACCCACAAGTTGACGACTAAGTACTAGACACGTATACCATGTCCGCCGAGCCTGTCGAGGGTCCGCAGGATCTGATAGTACTGGTCTACGTCCATGGGTCAGCTAGGCTCGCGTTCGACGGCCCGTGCTGACTTCACTAGGTTCAAAGGCAACGAGGTCACGTTTGAAGCATTCCCGGACCGTGTGTAGTCTAGCTACTATACTGCAGTGCACTGAACGCTAGCAGGGCTCGCCCACCTTCTACAAGAGAGTATATCGTCCGTTCGTGTCGAGTCTCGAGTGTTTCCGGCCTACGAGACCCGCGGCGAGCTTGTGAGTGCGCGTCCAAGCTGTAGACCGGGCCGGCTTATCTCTGAGCAGACTGCGGCGGTTGAACGCTTCGTAGACTGGCTCACCAACCTCGTCATTGAGTTGGAAGTCAACCATGGTACAGGCGGTGGGATGGGTAAAGCACGAGTCGTCCTGTGCGGCCATTCGTACGTCCTTTGTCGACGTCAGGACGCTGCCTCATAGCCTTAGGATGGGCGGCCTGCTGATCGCAGATGCTGCCATCAACATTGCCAAGCATACAAGAGGGGATCAAGTCATGTGGCCGAGAATAGTCGCCGTACTTGGTGCGTCTTTGCCCCTCACTCGTGCTCGATGTGACTTACCCGGCCCAGCCTTCGACACACCGGTATGTGTGTAACAGTTGCTTGGCATGCTGCTGATCACCTGCATAGTACCTGGGACTGCATCCTGTGAGTATGCGCTTCATTCTCTCGTTCCGTGCTAACACTCTTGCAGAACAACTTTGCGAGTTGACCATCAAGCCCCTTGCGCTCCGCTCACGGCGACAGAAACATCACATAGAAAAGGCACACAGCTACGCCACCCAGATCAGCTCACTCGCTCCTGCTCTTGCTCCCATCTCGCTAGCCGCTTTCGGCTGGGGCGGTAAAGGCAAAGAAAAGGCCCCAGATCGATCTCAACCGAGCTCACCTACGTCCAACGGCGCGTCATCATCAAAGTCGGTTGAGCAAGCTCCTGCGGCTACTCCAACTTCGGGCTGGGGTCGCATAGCGACATTAGGCGCTGTCGCACTCGGGGCTGCCGCCGCCGGCACGGCGTACTATCGCCGCGACGACTTTGTGAATGGCTGGAAATGGGGTAGTGAGCATATGCGTTTTGTCGGAAACCTGTGGGACACGAAAGCGATGGACGAGCGGATGGTCGATATGGCCGAGCTTGTTCGCACGCGAGGGATCGGCTTCCGAAAGTAGGTGCGAGTCTGCAGTGGCGACCAATAGACTAAGCTACGCAGCTTCTACACTTTCTTGCCTCCAGCAGGCAAGTACACGTCGGCGCGGACGTTCACCCGATTACCACCCACTCGGCATCCCCTGTACCCGTTGTTCCTACCCGCCACGAACACCGCTGCGCAAGACGAGGTCGAGGCGCACATGGGCATGTTCGCGGCCAAGACTAATCCTGGATTCTACAAGCTCGGCCTCGACACGCTTCGGGCGATTGGGCTCGGGATCGAGGCTGGAGTCGAGGAAGACAAGATCAAGACTGAAGTCAAGGAGGAGTTGGTTGAACGGCATTGGCCCGGCAAGAAGGCCATCATTGTCATCGATGACTGATGCATACCTTTCGCTCAACAGTATCCGTTCCCCTTGCACGACTGATATTACTGGGCGTCAGATTGAGCCGGGTCGGACGTTGAAGAACCGTGAGTCGAACATCCCACCGCGGCACTCTGTTGTGTAACTGCTGCCTTCGAGGTAAGTCGATCTATGATTCTCATAGCACTGCAAATCATCAGCGCGCTTGACTAGCCACGTCTCATCGCTCACGGGTTGGCACAATTGAACGTGCTGGACAGATGCCGTGTGCGGTCTAGTAACCAGTACGCTTTGGCTGGCACCCGCGCCGCATGCAGGTGGGAAGACGTGGCTGGGCGGGTTGTGAGTGTGGTGATCGCATTGGCAAGAGGTGGACATGGCTTGGTACGATTCAGTCTTGGTGAGTCTCGGCTCTTAAGCCTGCGGTTCGACGGCCAAATCAGCCAAGTGAACGGAGCCATCGACTACAAAGTAGTAGGCGCACTCCGTTATCGTGCTCTTCATGTCCCGGTAGAAGCATCCGGTGGATAGACTATGGAAACTAGTCAACGCCTAGACCCGGTATAGCTTCCGATGGGCTCTAGACTCCGAGAGTCCGTCGCACTGGATCAAGATCGCATCAAGCCATGGTATACCGAGCCATCTGTGTCCTCGTCTTCAGCGGCGATCCAAATAGAACGTGTACAAAGGTTGATTATCGGTCATGGCAAAGCGCGACTCGAACATGGCCCCCGAGCACGGCTTTCGATACGTTCCGCTTGCCTGAAAGCTTGACTTGTGCTCTTCATTGTTAAAGCACTGAGTCGTGTCAGCGACCATCACAGCTCACAGCTCACAGCTCACAGACCTTGTCACACAAAGCGACGTCAACGTCAGACGAAACGTGGCGTCGAGTCACCCGCAACTTGTGGCTGGCTTCTGCATTGCACGTCGGCGGGAAGACATGTCGATGCGCGTTCGCGTGCGACTCGTGATCGCATCCACAGAGATCCGGGGAGGACATCCAGCGCGTGTCCACGTCACAGCCACAGCCCTTATGCATCTGGCCAAAGAAGGCCATCAGAGTGCGGAGCTGACAGAAAATGGACGTCTCCTGTATGCAACTGATAAAGCTGGGGAGCGAAGACGTGAGCTGAATTGGATGGGTGCACTGAAAAGTGGGGTTCGCCAAGGGAAAGGCCGCGACGTATACGAGTGCGCCCTCCATTGAAGAGAGCCTGGGAACGAGATGCGAAGGCCCAGATCAGATTCAGTGAACTCACTTGGGCGGTCTCATTGTCTTCGACCTGTCAGCTCAATTGAACGCGCGAGTGCACTTTCTCAATGTCCATCACATTGCGCAATCCCGTTTCAATCTCAAGCAGGCGCCGAGATGAGGCACTTGATGACGGCCTGTGCGTCCTCGTCAGCTCCCCATCAGCCCTTGCCCATCGTATCAGTACACACCTTGCCATCGTCACCCTTGCCCTTCTGCGTCGCCTCGAACGCCTCGAGCGCTCGATCGAACGGGTACCGGTGCGTGATCAATGGCTTGAGATCGATCAAGCCGCGCGCGACGAGTGAGATTGCCAGTGGGCTGTATGCACAAGTCAATGCCTTGGTCAAGGGCACAGGCGAGAGTACTCACTAGCTGCCTGGACCGTAACGGAACGAGCCGAACACCTTGAGCTCCTTGGCGACGAGGAAGAACATGGGGATTTGGATATCGGGTGCTCCCATGCCGACTTGGACAAAGGTTGCGCTGAGACCCGGTAACGTCAGTACTCACCGTGATGGGGTACAAGCAAGAGACTTACGCTGGCTTGAGGACGTGCAGACCGGTCTGGATGCACACTTCGGCGCCTGAAGCGTCAATGACCAAGTCGATGCCATCACGGCCGACGAGCGGGAAGCCGAGCGTCGAGGCCATGAGGTTGGCGACGCGGCGCGAGTACACTGGCCGGGCCTCGCTGGGTTCCGGTGCGGGCTGCTGTAGTCAGCGATGCACGGGCGAAGGCGACATCAGGTGAATGATCCAGGAGCAAGAGGTGGAAAAGATTGCTTAGACGACTGGGAGATGACAGGAAAGGCCATGTGGGTATTATTGATCGCGCCTGACACTTCCAAGGTGGGTTATCTGTTAGAGTCACCACTTACCGGTTGGAACGTGTCGGTTGCGACATAGTTTTTTGCGAATGCCAACCTTTCCGCGTTGATGTCTGTTCCACCATCAGTCATCAACCACCTGCCAGCGTTGCTGCTCGACGACAAGACATACCAACAGCAATCACCCTCCTCCCACCCAAAGCCTTAGCCACGGCCATACACAGCAGTCCAACGGGGCCCGCTCCAAAGACGACAACGTTCCAATCCGTCTTCATGCCGCCAATGTTCGACACGGAGTGCACGGCGACGCTAAGCGGTTCCATCATTGCGCCGTCTTCTTGGTCGACAGACTCGGGGAGGAGGTGGCACATGTCGGCGCCGAGAGCGTAGTAGCGTCCGAGGGTACCGCCTGTGAAGGGCGGGGTCGCGGCGAACGTCATATGCTGGCATAGCTGTGTTCTTTGTGAGTTGCGATCGACAAGGTTGGAGGCGGGACCGACCTCGTATTTGCCCGATTTGCAGTATTCGCATACACGGCAGACTGTGGCTGGTTCCAGTGCGACGCGATCTCCGGGTTTGAGCGTTGTAACGGCCGAGCCGACGGCGTGAATTGTCCCGCTCGACTCGTGGCCCAGACACCTGAGAGCACGTCAGTGTCTCGTCGTCCGGCCTCTTGGCAACGGCGTACATGGGAGCCTCGACGACAAAGTCACCGATCCTGCCATGGTTGAGGTCTGTGCGCGTCAGTGCTCATCCGGATGCGTAAAGACACAACATACAGTGCACATCGGAGCCTGTCCAACATTGTCAGCTTGCTCATCTCTTTATAGATCGACCAGGCGGCTCACCGCAGATCCCCTGCTCTCGCATCAGTAACCTTGATTGCAATCAGGACTGGAACGTACCGTCTTGGAAATCTCGATCAGCACCTCGTCCCTGCCAAACTCTGGGATCGGTCGCTGCAAGCCATGAATCAGTCTCGCTTCTCTGGATGCGGCGCACGAGTCGACAAACCTGCTCATAGTAAGTGTCGTGCACGCCCCGGAGGACAAACGAGAGGTTGTCAGGGTTGGTCTCTGGCATTGTGCTTTGGCTTGCAGCGCTGGAATGGGGATGAAAGCTCTTGAACGTGTGTAGCTCTACTTTTCGCTACGCTCTGTCGTCGCACTGAGCGTTTGGCTTTTGGTTTTCGTATTTGCGGGGCCACTTCGGCGCACGGACCGTGATTACCCCGGATATCACCCGAGTGGCAACTGGATAGGCACGTGACCACATCGCCTTGGTGGGGATAGGCGCGCAAGCCAAAAGCACGTGTCAAACGTCGCGTCTGTCGCCAGACAAGCCAGCACAAAATCAGGTCAGACAACTCAGCATGGTGTCCGCATCCCCGTTAGCTACTTCAGTCGCGCTGGAAGAGAAGTCAGCCTCGACACCGCCGCCGAAACGCAAGCTTGAAGACGGCGAAAGCCTGGCTGGAGACGATGTTGCAGAGTCGTCGACGGCTGCGTCCAGACGTGCAGCAGATGAGCTCATAGCCAAGCATGGGACGGTCGTACCCGGCTCGGGTGATGGGGTCGACTGCGGTGACGAGTGCTTCATCTGGACAGATCTACCAATGAACAAGCAGGGTGAGCTCGCTCGGCCTTTCCAACACGATCACTGACTGGCTCGCAGGCTACCGTTATCTACCATGCGGCCCTTCTCCAACCCCTTCACCATCACCGCTCCACCCCTTCTCCCGTACAGTCCCCTATCAACCCCCAACACCGCTCGTCCACCTCTGCTGGCTCGACCGCTCTCCCTTTCTCCGGCTCTCACCGACGGCAATGACCTGCACAACCGACAAGGGTTTCCGTTCGGCCCGCGCAAACATGTCAGCACGTCAAGGCAGCTACTACTTTGAATGCCGGATCCTTCGCGCCGATCCGGCGCAGGGCGCTCATGTACGCATCGGCTGGGCCAGGCGCGAAGCGAGCCTGAACGGGCCAGTCGGGTTCGACGCATACTCGTATGGCGTCCGTGACGTTTCCGGTGAAAAAGTCACCATCTCTCGTCCAAAGCCGTACGGGCGCGCGTTCGCCACGGGCGACATTGTCGGCTGTCACATCACCCTCCCGACTCGACCAGAGCTACAAGCACAAGCAGCCGTCGCTCTACCAAGCTATCGCCCGCGGGTCCGCAAGACGTTTAGGTACAAGGGCCAACTGTATCATGAAATGTCCGAGTACACGGCCAGTCGCGAGATGGAGGCCCTGATCGATCGAGAGGGCAAGGGTGTGCCCGTCGCACCGGAACAACCAGCACTCGCGACATCCCCTGCGAAACCTGCAAAGGCCGGCGGGGCAACGACCAAAAACGTTCCAAAGGCCCGAGGTGCGAAAAAGGCAGAAGAAGCGGCAGCCCAAGGCTCAGTGTCAAGACCGCTCCCGCTCCTCGCGCCTTCCTCAATCTCATTCTTTGTCAACGGCGAACCCATGTCGACCGAGCCGGCGTTTGTCGACCTGTACGACTTTCTGCCGCTACCGCCCGCAAAGGCCGTCAAGGGCGCAAAGAAAGATGCGGCGAAAGAAAAGGAGATGACTGAAGACGACGGCACGCTAGGGTATTACCCCATGGTCTCGTGCTTTGGCAAAGGCAAAGTCGAATGCAACTTTGGTCCACACTGGCTCGCGCCGCCATCCGTCTGGCCAGGGGATCGACGACCGACGGCAATGTCGGAGCGCTGGGCCGAGTTCCAGACGGAAGAGATTATACGAGACGAGCGCGACGAAGCGCTCCTTACGATTCAGATCCAAGACGAGCTTGCAAAGATTGCAAGAGACGGCCTGGATCTCACGGCTGGCAAGACTACAAAGGGCAAAAGGGGCACTGGCCCTTCACGCTCGAAAAAGCAAAAGCGTGCAGTGCTCGGTGAGACGCCGACGTCGACGCCGGCGCCAGAAGAAGGGACGCCAGTCCCGTCCGTAGCGCTGCTGAGAGACTATAGAGCGTCGTCCGAGGCCACGCCGTCGTCACCGGCCCTGCGTGGGAGCAGCGTCGCATTCGACGAGGCGGACGCAGATGGAGAAGCGGTCGATGAGGACGGGATGGAGGTTGACATGTAGCATGCATCGCGTGCACCTAGCTCTGCAGAGAATACACGGCGGCAAGCGGCAGAACCCAAGGAAATCACAAGGCGGCAAGGGGCGTAATATAACGGACATGGCTGGGATGAACGAAGAGCACAAGCTAGTGCGCCTGCGACTGCTGATGCTTCGTAAGAGCGGCTTGCTTTTCATTGGCCGCCTGCCAATCATTAGCCTAGCCTCGTAGACGTCGTGGAGCTCACTTGCGAGATTGTAAGATACGCTCGAGTCGGGCTCGACGGCCGCTCCTCGATTGCCATGGCTTTTTCAGAAATCTTGAGGCTGTCTGCCTGGGCTGCAAGAGACGCGGCGATCGCGTCGTGCTCGTGCGCCTTGTCTTGGTAATCGTTCATGTCGCGCTGCAGGCCGACAAACTGCAACCATCAGCTCTGCTGTGATCGCGTCGTGCAAAGCGTCAGCTCACCCGCTCGGTCTTGCAAAACTGAGCAGTATACTGTCAGCTTTGCACGTAGGCGTGCGCCATGTACGGACCTTGGGCACCGAGTCGGTCGCCATGAGCCGGAAGATGTAGCCTTGGATACGCTCGTACAGCCGGACCATGGTCTGCAGCTGGCTCGCTTGGATCGTGCCCAGAGCCGAATTGGGGTCGAGTGAGCCGTTTGAAAGGCCCTCTTTCGAGGTCGCTTCGGACAGGATGTTTGTCATGTACGTGACGAGCTCGGCACGGAGGTTGTGGTCGATGTTGAGCTCGCATGGAGATGCGGGCGCGAGGTACGCTATGTTCGTCAGCACCCTCGCTGGCGCTCAATACATCAAACTCACTGTTGTAGATGACGAAGGCCATGGCGATCAGGTCCTGCTGATGCTTCTCCATCGCGACATGGCCGTGCGTGCGCGAGTTCTTGCCCGCAGCACCCGACCCGACCGCAGAACTGGTCGTGTTGAACCGGCGCTTGAAGTCTTGCACATCAAGCCAGAAGCTAAGGTTTTCTTCACAAAAGTTTGCGCGGAGGAACTCGCGGAAGAGTGAGCGCCATGCCGGCTCCTCGAGAATGAGCTTGAGCTTGGCAGTGTTGCTATCCTTGTGCTGGCCGCTAACGGCGGCCGGCGATGGTTCGAGAAAGTCAGCCTTGAGACGGTCGCTGACGCTGTGCCGCCGAGCGAGCTTGGCGTCGGTCGTGTTGGCCAGGCTGCCGGATGCTGCGTCTGATTCGGAGTCGCGAGGTGATGGTTGTACGGTTGTCGTCGGCAGATTGCGCGACGAGGCGTTTGTACCGGAGCCAAGCGCCGCCTTGGTCTCACCCCACTTTGCAACACGCGCACCGTCCGTAGTGAACTTGTAGATCGCTCGATCGGTACATCGAAACTCTGCCTCTGTCTGACCTCATTAGCCGTCATCATATGCAGCACGGAGACACTTACAAATTTGGCGCCAGCACCGCCTCCTGGCCCACCCGCGCGCACAGACACGATCAACGAGGCCTCCTTGTTCTTGCTGCGGTCACTGACAAGCGTAATCAGACCGTATCGCACAAAGTGCGCAGCGACCTCGGCAGCCTCGTCACGACCAGTGATGGTTGTAAAGTCACACAACCAGTCAAGGGCCGAGTACGCCGAGAAGATGTACTCTTCTTGGGCCTTGTCTGAAGCTTTCTTCTCGACAATGGTGGCCTTGCGCACAATGACGCCCAGTGTACGGTCGATCTCTTGACCCGGCGGAGGGACAGGCGACTTGAGATGCGGCCGTGCATAGTACTGCTGTTGCAGCTCATCGTCGGTGAGCTTGCTGACGTTTGGTGCGTGTCCCGCGAACCGCTTGAACAGCACTTCGATCACGCTCTTGGTGATCAGGATCTCGTCGTCTTGACTGCGGCGTTCGAGGTGTAGCAGCTTCATGCAGATGGGCTGCGTCGCAAACACCTTTAGCAGGTGCTCGGCCGAGATGCCGTTCTTGGTGATGAAGCGCTCGAGAATGTGCAGGCCTTTAGCCGTGATCATGTAGATGCCTCGATCCTTGAAGTTGAGACTGCCGAGGTCGGCTGCGTTCTCGATCAAATGGGCATCCATGAAGTGCTGGCAGATCCCTTTGGCCATTTCTCGCGACATGCTAAACGTCGTCGTCGTCGTCGTTGTGATGATTCGGGTAGGGTCTTTCGGGTCCGCCGCGCGATTTGATTGGGAAAATTTGAGTGAGGACAGGTTGGCCGAGGCTTCATCGCTAGAAGGACGTCAGTGATGGCTATAGCGAGCGTTGTCGGCCTACGTGTTGAAAGAATTTGGGTACGACTTGAAGAATTGCCGGTGGGGTTCGAGCTGGAGACTGACAACCAGGGTGGCAAACAGGTCGTGGGTGTCCTATACGGTCGTGATCAACACCACTTCTTGCCACCATCAGACGAGCACACCTTTACGAAAGGACGCCCACGCCTTGTGGTCTTCATCAGATGGGAGGAGGACGTTGACGAGGACATGATGGGCGAGGTAGATGAAGGGTGGCCAAACCAGTAGCCGGTGGGATCTGTGTACGATTATGGAGTTGTAGAGTAGGAAGCAAAGACTGTTGATGGCAGAATCAGAGTCACAGCACGGTTATCGGACCGCTCTCGTCGGCCGCTGATGGAGGGGTGTGCTCGGACCTGTCGCCAGGGGTCACAGGGTGAAACGCCGCGCTAACGTCGAGCGGCGGCAGTCTTGGGTCGGTGCCGAGTCCTGCCGCGACGACGATCTTTCAGTACGCAGTCTGTGCGGTGCGGCCCCTCGCCGCAGGGTGCTCACCGAGTGGAATGTGTTGACGAGTGCCTTGGTGTGGTATGCGTGCGACTGCCGAGTGAGTCCAGGGTATCAGCGACGGCTCTGGTCAAAGGGTCGAGCGTCAGACAGTGTCCCCTTGTAGTCCCAACGCTAGAGCTCACTCAAGGACGCCAAAGGGCCTTTCCCTTCCGACTTCCACAGCTGACCGCGGTTGATGATGGGCCCGAGTAACTTGTTCTACGGCTCTTCCCTCCTTACCAGTCCGCTGCAGTGCTACAATACACACTGCCTGGGAGCCGAGGACGCGCCTGCCCTTTTGTCTACAAAGCTCGGTCCTTTGCAAAGATTGTCGGCGCGTCGATCCCTCGCCGTGCCCTTTTTGTTTGTCTCACCCGCTTTGCTCCGTCGACGTTCCCGACGAGTTCCCACGCGTACGCACAGTCTACAGCTGAACGAATGCATCGCAGGGGATCGGCAGGCTCGAGTCTGCTGGGCGTTTCAGAGTGTGCTCAGGCGCTCAGGCACCGTCCGCTCGGTCACGCGTCAGCCGGTCCCGGACCCGGCGCCGTTGATCGTCTCTTGTGAAAACTGGCGCTGCACGGCGCGGTAGTGCTCCATTTCGCCAGCAGACACACTTGGCACCAGCTCATCGAGCGCTTGCTCAAAGTCGTCCTGGCTGACGAGTACGGCGAGCTCGGAGGGCGTGGCGAGCGTCGCCAGGTAATACTGCGGCGTCATGGGCAAGGGATAGGGGTGTGCACTGGCCGCCTCATCGCGTGCGGCAGCGTTGATGGTGGCTGTACAAGGTTGACAACGTCAGCTCGGTTCATCAAGCAATACGATGCGCGGGATGCGCGGGATGCGCGGAATGCGTACCGATCTTCTCATCGACTTCGGCCGCCTTGCGCGCCATGGCTTTCAGCATGGCGTCACTGCACAGCGCGTAAAAGTCGGCACCAGTGTAGTTGAGCGGGCACGCATTGGCCAGCGCTCCGAGGTCGACGTCAGGGTCGAGCTTGAACTTGCGAGTGAGCGCCTGTAGGATCTTGAGCTGCGCGTCGTGCGTGTCCGACACGCCCAGATACAGCATTCGGTCGAATCTGCATGGTGTCAACGGACACGCCAAGACTCGAGGACGCACCTTCCCGGCCTGAGCAAAGCAGAATCCAAAAGGTCCGGCCGGTTCGTGGCGGCCATCACATACACGCCATCTCCCTCGCCATCGCTCATCCCATCGAGTTCTGCCAGCAGTTGACTGACGATCCGGTCCATGACGCCCCCGGAATCGCCTTGGTTCCCGCGTTTGGGCGCGACACTGTCAAGTTCGTCCATGAAGATGACGCACGGCTTGGCGTCGCGAGCACGCTGGAACACACGGCGGACATTGGCCTCGCTCTCGCCAATGTACATGTTCAGCAGTTCCGGGCCCTTGACGGAGAAGAAGTTGAGAGAGCACGAAGTTGCAACCGCCTTGGCGAGCAGGGTCTTGCCAGTCCCGGGAGGACCATACAGCAGGATGCCTGGACAATTGAGTTCACGCTCAGCTTGTTAGCCCGGAACACTCACCGGATCGCTTCTTGAGTCCATCGGCAAACAGCTCGGGGTGTTCAAGAGGCAGCTGGATCGTGTCTAGTATATCCGACTTGACGCTTGCTAGGCCACCGACATCGTCCCATGACACGTTGGGGATCTTGGGCGCACCGATGCTATCCGAGTACGCAGCTCGGGCAGCATCAAGTGCTTGGTCAATGTCGGCTGCCGTAATCGCAAGTCCAGCCCTGGCAATATCTTCCCAGTCCCCGTCGTGGTGGCTTCTGTTGCACTCATCAGCGATGATTAAATCGATCGATTATACCGACCGTAGCTGAGCAACTCGCTTCATTGCAAAGTCTTGCGACTTGCTGCCCAGGCTGACGAAATCACCCGCGTGTAGAGCCGCTGTCTGTACCGCCAGAGCCTTGAGCGAGACGTCTGGGCTCAAGACCACTGCAGCGAATACAGCTTGCAGGATTACGAGTCTCTCCGGCTCGGAGGGCGCCTGCGTGCTCAGCCAGTGAACGTATGGTTGACGCATAGAAGTACCTTGATGCCAATCTGTTGCTTGAAACTGGCCAGCACCTCGACAGGCACTTTGTCTTCGTCTGCTGTGGTGCCGAGTACAATCACAGGCCAGCCGGCCAGCAGCATACCCGACCGGACGTTGCTTAGCGCGTCGCGCAGACCAGACGCGATGGCAGGTTCTATGCTCATGCGTCAAACTCGTCTTCAGCCGCTTGATCAAGCACTGACCCTGTCCAGACGCCAGCGATTCCGATTTCCGTGCCAAGGCTTCAACATGCTGAAGCAGCAGGACGCACGGCGCACAGGCTGCAGCCTTCTCAACCAGGGCTTGCAGAGTGCCTTGCGTCACAGTGTCCGTATCGCCCACCATGTCAAAACAGTCCGCCTGGCGTGGACATGAGCTCAGCACTTGTGATGGCTATGACGTACCTCGACGACATGTAAGCCGAGCTCCCTTGCGCCATAGCGGACCAAAGAGGCCTTGCCGGAGCCTCGCGCACCCTTGACGAGTACGGAGGTGTTCAGAGCATACTGCAATGCAGCTGGTGACAGTGCCGACTCGATCAGCTGCTTCAGCTTGCTGTGCGCGGCAGATGAGAAGGGCCGAGGGGTGTTCTCTGCCACCATTTCATCAGCAGTTCCTCACTCTAAGGTGGCCAGTCGTGACTTACCGACTCCCCACCAGTCAAACCCTCCCGGGCATACCAGGGCACGCTCGACGCCGAGCTGGACCATACGGGTTTGAGAACCGTCGACCCAGCAGCCAAACTCGCCAGCGCGCGCTTGAGATGACAACGAGGTACTAAAATCGGTTTCGAGCGGTAGCAGCGGGTCGTACGACATGGCCGTGACGATGAAGAAGACCACCGAGGTCGGCGAGGCGGTCTCGACAATCTCCTCGTCCTCGTCCGCGTTCGTGGACGAGCTGGGCCACGCTGGTACACCGATCGTATCGCCTCGCCGAACAAGCCGGCGTTTCGAGACACCGGACTTGTCAGTAAAGTACTCTTGCAGACCGCGGACCCAAGAGTCTTCATACTTGCGATCCGTGCTCTCTGCTGATGCTACACGTGCAAGTGTGATCGAGCGAGCGACGGGAAGCTCGGGTCGACGACTACCGAACGGGGTCGGTCGTAAGGCTAGCTTTCCCTGTGACCCCAGCGTGCTCAAGACGAGCGGGGGAAGGATAATCTGCTCGGCAGTACTGTTCCTTATCAGCGGGTGCCACGATAGGTCACAAGGGACTCACAGACTGGACTCGTCTGCATCGTCATCAAGAACATTGACTTGCGCAAGTCGTTTTGATGAAGTTTGTCCAACATCAACAACCCCTTCGAGCACCACCTATAACTCATCAGTCAGTCACCCAACAGCGCGGCATGTCAAATCACCCAGTCACCCGGAAATACGCCCGCCCGGCCAAGACCACCAACATCAAGCCAACAGCACGCTTCCAGATCTTCCACGTTGAACTCGGCGTCGAGGACATTCCGTGTAGCAGCAGCACCATCGAATGCTACCCCCGCTGGCCGAGATTCAGCAACACTGGCGGATATCACATGGTCCACGGATGCTGGCGGTGACGACGCGCCAGGCCGAGGCGTGATGGATCCAGATTGACTGTCAAAGTCGGAAGACGAGGCTGAATGGAAGCTGCTGGCCATGTCGTGATCATCATCTTCGAGTGAGGGAGTATCACGCATGGCCAGGGATGAAGACATGAAGGCGTCAGGATCAAAGTCGGTCAGCGAATGGCTCGATGCCAGACTTGACGCATCGTAGTCGTTGCTTGCTGGCGGCCACTGCACATCTCCGGCAGCTGCGGCGGATGGGTTGCGTGCGTAGATGACTTGAGTGGCCGAGGAGAGACAGCCCTGCAGCACAGGCTCGGTCAGGAGGATTCGGTAGGTGCCAGAAGGCAGTCGGACAGTGTCGCCTTGTCGGAAGACGAGGGGTGGAAACTGCGCCAGGATGTCGGACAATGTGGGGTCGTCCTGGTCCGCATAGATCGGTTGCAGAAAGACAGTCGACAGTGCCACAGGCTCGACTCGATGTATCGTAACTGTCGACGCGGTGATTCGATCGGCAAGATCGCTTGACAGGGAGATGATCAAATCTTCTGTGCCCTCGTCCTACAAACTCTGTCAATACCGTCGCTCGAGGTTCCGCCACTCACATCTGCATCTTCCGCCCACAGCAGGATATTCCTATTCTTTCTCGCACCGCGCTTGACAGAACAGGCAATACAAATCGGTCCAATCTCTCCAGGAAGGAGCAATTGCCGCCAGACTGATCGACTCAATCGCGCTGATGTCGATTGCCCGACATCACGCGCACGGCGAACCGAGACGTCTTGTATCGAGGCGGTAGGTTTGAGCGGGTGATGCGGCGAAGCAGACTTTGTAATATTACATGCATCAGTTCGAATCGTCCATGTCGTAATCCTCATCTATGGCACACACCAGCGTGCTTCCGGAAACCAACTTTTGGCCACCTCCATTCGCCAGCGAGGGGCCACCGTTGGTTGCTGCGGGTGATTGGTATCGCGCGGGATGGTCGGGTGAACATTTGGCGAGTATTGCGTCCGGTGTCAAGAGCTCGTTGCCGATGGTGGGGATGTCGTGGGTCTCGGCCTGTGCCTCGTCAGCAGCCAAATACTCACGATGACAGCAGATACATACCTGCACCTTGAGATTCCTATCGTCTGTCCACAGCCACACGGCTGCGTGGTGCTCGTTGTGCTTGCTGAAGTGTAAGCAGCAATCGAGGATTTTGTCGTCCGCCTTGGAGAGCTGATTGGGTCGTATGAGCAGAGTCCGTGCACCAGCGACCGACTCACATCCTTTTGCGTTCGCTCCGTCCACTGCTGACACCTGACCAAGCCCCATCCCCTCTCTCGTCTCTGCTGCCCGACTTGAAGCAGCCATGCTGTGGCTTCTCTGGCCAAATTGCCGAGTGTCGTCGACTTGCTCTGATTGCGTTGATAGTGCTTGGCAGCAGGCGAGTGTATTGATACTCCACGAGGTAGAAGCGGAGCTTCCGCTCTGGCTGGGACTTGAGATGATGAATGGCGGTCGAGCTCTGTCCTGATCAGTTCCGTCCTACCAGTAGCTAGCAACCCTACCGTTGATGACCGTGTTGGGTATCAGAAGCAGCACACTTGGCGGCCAGTGGTGTATCAGACGCTCATGCAGCGATCTGATCGCCCCGAGTTGGTTGATGAGAATGTTGGTGTCTATAGCGAGGTAGACCAAGCCGTTTGGAGACTGCGCACGGAAGATCAGCTGTGCTCATCCACCAGGATAACGACCTACCTGCGTCACTGTATGTTCCCACTCCATACTGTCAGACGCATCGTTGCTGCCCACACTCTGATCCTGGCCCACGTCCACCGCAACGTCGTCCATGATCACATCTCGGTCATGGCGGATCGAGTCTATCACGTCGTTTGCTCTTGACGGCCCGGCTGGCGGCCATCCCTGATCACCATTCAGCGTCACGCCCCACTTCCTGGGGGCATGTATCGACCTGCCGACCATTGCAGGACGGTCGACGTTGATCGTTTGAGATCAGCACTCTGCAGCACGGACGTTTGGTTCCCGGGATGCATCACGTGCGAGTGGCAGCGGACTACATCAGACAGACTCGACTCCCCGTCTCTCGCCCCGCTTGGCCATTGGCGAGCTTGCCAGAGCGCTCTGCGACAAAGGAACGATAGCTAGCGTGACCGTCAGCGGCATGTTTGACACTACACGCAAACCCACATGCGCTGCAGCCGTTGGCGCTCCTCTGCGGGTACGGACGGCCGGGTACTCTCCAATGAGCGGTGCAAATGGTAGTCGCGTATAATCTGCACGCATCAACGATTAGATGCAAGTTGCGAGCTAGGCATGACGCACCTGAGTAGGCTTTGGTGTGATCGCAGTCGCAGCCGGCTCGATAGGCTTCGCATCCAAGATAACTTCCAGCTGCAATCATCAGCGCCAACCGCGCTCTCAGCCATGAGACCCACCCTCTTGTTCATTGCCGATCTCTCAGCCGCCGATAACACATGAGCATCATCCCCTCCGACCGCGGTGAACGTGTCGAGCGCCTTGGCAGGCTGTGCGCCAGCTTTGCCCTTGCCTTTACCCTGCGGCTTGACCATACCAGCATGCACGACGTCGAGATGCGCATTGTAGACGAGCGCCTGCAGATCTGCACCAGAGAAGCCTTCGGTCTCGTTAGCTAGGTGCAGGAAGTCGACATCGCTAGCTAGCGTCAATTTGGTAGCGACGGCGCGCAGGATCTGGTAGCGGTCAGCAATGCAGCCCATCGGGAACACAGCGACGGACCTCTACACGATCCGAGGCGGATGGCATGTCGCAAAGTAGTGACTTGTCAAGTCGACCGGGTCGAAGTAAAGCAGGGTCGATCAAATCCGGTCGACTGAGAGCTCAGCTTCTTTCAAGCGCTTGAAGAAGTAGGCATACCTGGTCGCTGCCAGCACATAAACGCCGTCAAGCCCCTCGGCACCGTCCATCTGCGTCAGCAGCTGATTGACGACCCTATCCGTCACGCCCGTGCTATCATGACCGCTGCGTGCCTTAGCATGACCCAACTCTCGGCTCGTACACGCCACTCACCGTTTGGGCGCGATAGAGTCAAACTCATCAAAGAAGAGCACACAAGGCTTGGCAGCTGAAGCGCGCTCGAACAGATCGCGGACCTGACGACGTGAGTTCGGGCAGTCGAGGCCCGTACACGCACCGATTTCTCACTAGCTCCTATATACTTGTTGAGAAGTTCCGGACCTTTGACACTGATAAAGTTCAAGCCACACTCTTTCGCAACGGCCAAAGCGAGCAGAGTCTTGCCGCATCCCGGGTAGCCATATAGCAACAGCCTATGCTGTCAGCGCTGACGTACGCTTTGTGAATAACGTACCCTGAGCGAAGGCGCAGCGGACAGCCCGCAAAGATTGGCCCGTATTTCGTCGGCCATTCCAGCGTCTCGCGCAGGACTTGGCGAGTCTCGTGCAAACCTGATCGCGTCAGCGCGAACAGCATGATTTGGTGATACCGACCGCCGATATCCTGCCATCTTGTCTCGGAATGCTGCAGCTTGATGTCCCGCAGGCTGAGCGGCGTAAAGTCTTGCTGAGCCATCTCAAAGTCTGCCATCTCAAGGTGGAGCTGCAACAGCAAAGTTAGACATCGTGATGATTGTCAGGAACGACGTACCGGATCAACCGACTTCCTACGCCGAATAATGGCCTGCTGCAGCGCATTCGTCACGAGATCTTCTAGGTCCGTCACAGAGTAGCCTTCAGTCATGCCGGCAAGCGTGACATAGTTGAGCGCCATATCGGCGATATCGTTCTGGGCCAATGTCCCATCGTGACTCTGTGCAGCCCGACGTAGCCTGCCATCGACAATCCCTTCAAGCACCTAATGCACTCAGCGTTGCGCGTTACACGAGATGTCAAAGCAATACAAACCTCGGCTCGGGTCTCCCTCGTCAAGGGCTTGACTTTGAGCGTGAGGCCAAAGACATGTTTCGCAGCCAAAATCGGATGTAGCGAAGTCTCACTCAGAGCCGTAGCAATGACCATGACGCCTGATGAAGGCGGCAGAGACATCAGAGCATTGATGAAAGTGTTGGCGAGGATATCAGGCTGTGAGGATTGTGCCAGCTGCCGTACGTCAGCCAACTGCTCAGTGAAGAACTCACTGACTTCGCTCTCTGGTCCCAGCATGATGTCGAGATTGTCCAATACCAAGGCACACGGCCTACGTTCCCGCGCTTGGATGAACCACCCGGCGATGCGTTCTTTCAACGCTCCAAGCCGCGCATCTCGCGGTAAGCGGCTGATATCGATGTGGTGCGTATCTTTGCCGATCAGCCGTCAGGACATGCGCAGAAGGGATACTCACCTGCCATGACGTTGATATCATATTCCAGCTGGTGAGCAATCTCGAGTGCGATTGACGTCCGGCCAGTGCCCTTGCTTCCGACGATGAGCAGTGGTCGCATTGGAACTGGGTTGCCCAGTACACGGGTTGTGGATAGCCGGTGTGCGCGTTGAAAGTAGGCCGTGCCTTCGTCCAGAGTGCGTTGCACACCGTAGAGCCTGCCATCGGGGTCAGCCGAGGAGAAAGCCACAATGAGGAACACACCGCTTCGGCTCGGCGGACAGGATCTCCTTGCCCTTGCCTTTGCGCCTCGTCGCTCTTTTGGCCTGCTGGCCGGCATCGGGCTGCACGAGTCTAGGGTATTCAGTTCTATCAGGCTGAACCTAGCACATCACTGACCTGAGCCTGGTCCATCGTTCCAACCCATCGACTTGGCCTTGGTCGATCCCGATCACGAGGACATGCCCGTCCGGAACCCCGTCAAAAGCTCTTAGCTTGACAAGGACTGGCTCCACTCCCTTTGCTGCTGCTGTCGACGATTCTGCTGTCGATCCATTCTCATCCACCCGAGCCTTGGCAGACGTCACAAAAACTGCGAGTTCGTCTGACGCGTCCGGGTCGAGCTTGCGTCGAATGCTTGAAAACGTACGGGTCGAGCAAAGCGCGATAGGCTCGTCCGTATCCTCAGGCAAAGAATCGAGCTGCCAGCTATCGTATACACGGCGCGGCAGATTCCGCACGACCCTGGACGGCAGCTTGGGTGCTGCGATTTGTTCTTCAGGTGGCTTGACTAGTCCTTCCAGAACTTGCGCAACAGAAGACAGTGGTGTCGATATGTTGGCAGCTTCCGCCGACGTGGCCGCTTCCCTGCGTGGCCGAGGGGCAACATAGATTTCCGTCGATGAATTCACCAATACCGCCGATGTCGGCGTCGTACTCGGCTTCGTCTCATCTACACCGTCGGCCTCAGCCCGGCTTGGTCCACACATCAAGAGCGGGACTGACCGATCCGAACGCGAATCTTGCTCTTGCCTTTGACCCAGACGTCGACGAGCTGGCCTTTACTGGCCGCTCGAAGCTGAGATAGCAGGTTCATTTCGAGGAACTCGGCGTGTCGTTCCTGCCAGGACGAATGTTAGGCGACGGTGTATACTGCCCACAGCGTACGGACCAAGATCTCCCAATCGTCACTGCTGACGGGCGTGACGCTGACGCTCACCGCCTTGGGAGGGGTATGGATCAACGAGATCTCAAGCTATACCCCTCGTCAGCCATCTACTTTCCGTCCTGCTGAAAGCTATCGACACGACACCCACTTGATCCCCCTCGGCCCATCCAAACCCCATCGCAACCTCTGGATCCACCTCGAGGCTCTCACCCTGTCCCGTGCCAAAGCCAGTCAACGATGACGCCGCCGCAAGACCGGACCATCCGAGATATGCAGAGTGTTTACGATCAGAGGGGTGTACGGGTGATAGATGTACTATGAGGGACTGAGGCCGCTGTGCGTAGGTCGGAGTCAGGACTGGCCTTGTGCCGTGAGCGGTGGTGCAACGTACGACTTGTTGTTGTGCCAACGAGGCGAACAGGGAGACTGGGAGGTGAATGAGGTTTGAGCGCAGTGAGCGATACCTGACGAGTGCTCTTCTGCCCATCCTGTCGCGTATGCACTCTTTGCAAACACCAGCTGAAACACTCGCAACAGCCGAGCACAGACACGGACACGGACCACTGTCCGCTCCGGCCGGTAATCTCACTACGCGACCGAAGAAATGTGAATGCTAGTCCCCGTCCTTCGACTCGACGCTGTGACTCCAGAGTCTACCTCGTCTCCACTCAAACAATCATGTCTCCCGAGAACAAGCCGCTGCAACCAGACATAGTGGCAAACTACGCATTCATCATCGCCTCCTCATCCCCCTGCTTGGCAAGCTCCGGCTTGACCTTTTTCGTTGCCGGCGCAGCCGCAGCGTCATCGATCGGACGCTTGACAGTCTTTGCGCGCGCGGCCGGACCCCAGTTGGGCAGCGGGTTGGTCTGGTACCGGACGACCTTTTCGCCTTTGCCGATCACGTCGTTGGCGGACGGGTGGACGGTAAAGTCCACTGTGAGTCTGTGATGTCAGCGGGTGCGGTGGATAGGGTAAGGTAGAGCAGACCAAGCGGATGTATGGTCCGAGTTTGACTGGAACAGATGCAAAACAGGTAGAGGAGCGGCTCTGCCAAAGTCGGTGCTCGTACAAGCTCCATTGAACGTCAATGGATCAACGAGGCGAGCTCTGCGGGCGCAAGCGCATCGCAACCAAAGCCCAGATCCAGCACTCACTTCTTCTCCTTTGCCAACAAGACCCTACAAGGCGAGCCTTCAGGGATCTTGTCCATCCGGACCGGGTGCGTCTCGACCCAGTTCCGGACCAGGTCGAGCACGACGGAGCGCGGCGCGTCCGTCTTGAGCGAGCCGCTGATAGTGTGCGAGCGCGAGACTTTGTACTTTGCGTTGAGGAGGGCCGAGCTGTGGGCCGTTAGCTGGGGGCTGGGCCGAATAGGGTGGAGCAGGAGGAGAGCGAGCGGGAATGAACAGCAAGGAAGCCAAGGTGATCAATATGGGTGCAAGTATGGGAGCGAGGGCCCGAACACAGCAGGCACGGCCGGTCAAGAAAAGGACGCACATAATCGTCTCCAAGCTCATATTCTCCGAATGGAAACAGCTCGTAATCTTGTTCGGGGTAAAGTAGAATGGCGCCTCGAGTTCCTGTGTGCGCGTGTCAGTAAGCTGGCGCTCCCGCCACGGGGGCAACTCACATCCCTCGCCGTCTTGCACATGCCCAAGATGCGCTTCCAGGTCCCATAGCTGTCCTGGCTTGCTTCAACGTCTTTCACGACGCCATCGACAAATGTCGGGTCATGGAGCGGTCCGAGCCACATCGGTCCCGCGACGTGCAGTGTCTGTCCGCACTCTTCACACCCGCCTGCGGCTGCGCCTGTCGGCGGTCCCGGGGCCGTGCGGTACACGACAACGTCCTTACCCTCTGTGCGCTTGCTTTGTTTCTCAAACACGCGGCCGAACGGTTGAGCGTGGTGCGTGTTGCAGTACGAGCATACGTAGACGATCCCGTGGTGGGACGCGGTCGATTTGACGGCGAGAGCCGACGTGTGGACGGTGACGAACAGGCGGACGTAGAAGTCGATGGAGAGTGAGAGTAGAGGTTGGATGTACCGACCGTACCGGGCTGCCGTGGACGAGAGGGATTGCAGCACGAGCCGGAGTGCCTGGGAGCGTGAGCGAGCTGAAGTGAGAGCGGGGGTGCGACCGACTGACCACTTCATGCGAGTATTCGGCGTTTGCGCTCACGCCGCCATAGTTTGCGTAGCTGAAGTTAGTTAGCCTAGACCACTAGTCGGCCAAGAGGGACATACCATTTCTCGGGCCAGTTACTGCCTGCCAGAACCGCCAGATCGGTACATGTCACGCACATGAGGCCTGCGGTGGCACATTGTCAGCGTGGTAAGTTGGAGAGGAGCAAGGAACAGAGAGAGACTGACCACCATCAGCAACGGCATTGATCGCCGTATCGATAAACGGCGCCGCGGTACCGTACGGATCTAGATCGACGACTTGGACGCGTTTCGAGAGATGGCGCCGGCTAAACATGAGATCGCTGCGGGTCGCGTCAGCTCCCGTCAGCCGTAGACGGCACGCTCACTCACATTGCGTCGCCCTCGTTGACCACGACGGTGCCCGCACACCCGTCCCTACGATCAGTGCGGGCCGACTCGCCCTCCTGCTCCGTGCCGACACTGTTGTACCGCACGTTCTGGCGCATCGCTTCACACGCTGACGGCGACAGGTCATTTGCGAGGATCGTCTTGACGTCTTGGATCTCCTTGGCATAGCGGATCGAACGGAGGCCAGTGGCGCTAAGGGCTTCAAGGATGGTGATCCCTGGGTATCTAAATGTCTTGTATGTGTCAGCAGTGGGTCGGTGAGGAGGCTGGGGGGGGAGTAGGACGTACGTCGTTGGCTTTAGGAGCAGTAGATGGACCCGCCTCGGCAGCGGTAGTGGGTCTAGCCTCATCCCCGGCTTGTCCGACCGTACCAACCGCACTTTGAACCTCTACTGTCCACGCCATCAGCTCTCCACATCTGCCCCGCATCGCACTCACGCTTCGCTGCCCTCCTCGCTTCCTTGGCCTCTCTCCCGACCCTCTTCTCCTCCCATTTTTTCTCCATCTCGACCCGCCGCTGCGCATTCCAAGCCCTGATGACGGCCACGCTCAGGTCGCGGTTAAACTCTTGTACGGGGTTCAAGAACGCGGTATTGTTATCTTCGAGCAGGATGGTGGTGGTTCGTTCCGTGTGCGGCTTGTATCCGTGCGGGACTGGGAACGGCGGGGTGAATGGTGGTGTCGGTGTCGGTGCTGCCATTGTGCGTGCTGATGCTGTCGAGATGAGCCGCCGGGTCGGTGAGCGCATGCACTGTCAGCTCGCTCACTACGACGTTGCCGGGTTGCAGGTGGAAATTCACCACGTTCAATTCAGGGGTATTACGTAATACGAAATATTTTATAATAGCTCGAATGGCACCCACGCGTCGACTCATTTTAAGCGGGCCAAGTCGCGTGCCTATTGGGGTCGCCCGGGAGCCTAACACTGCCATGGAGTATTACGTAATACTTTAAAACAATCCCTCACAAAGGCCTCGTAAAACATTGCAACGCGTCAAACGCGTACCAGCAACGACTGCAGCACCATCAGCACCATCATCACTGGGCATCACCGGACAGCATCCACAAGGCAAACAATAGACATCAACCACCCACCTGGAGCTTGCAACCCTGCCATTGCTTACGACTGCACTCTCGCCCAACTCGCACAACCGCCTAGCATGGTCCGTCGTACACTCGGATGATCCAAACCGAAGCTGACCAGGTCGTCTCGCTACCACCTGCACACTCATTACTATATCTATCTTATCCTTGCTGCTGTACTGCACAATGCTACGTCGGCTACTCACAGTCCATCGTGAGTCGCCACCGGGACCGACCGACCGCACGCTCAGAGCTGATCTCGCCCCGTTCAACAGGTCAATATCCGCAACGTCGAGCTGCTCAACAACCCAGCCAAGTTCAACGATCAATACCAATTCCGGATCAAGTTTGAAGCCATCGCACCGCTCGCAGAGGGTCCGTCGCGCCATCTGCAGCCGGCAGACAATAGCTAACGTGCGCACAGACCTCGAATGGAAACTCATCTATGTCGGCTCAGCGCAGAGTGAAGAATACGATCAAGAGTTGGATTCTTGCATGGGTCCGTCGCTGCTCCCCGTGGACTCGGCAGCTTTCTAACGCTCACTCGCTCGCAGTCGGCCCAATCCCCGCCGGCGTCAACGTATTCGATTTCACCGCGAGCGCACCACAACCGTCCCTGCTGCCTTCTGTCGAATCATCCGAGATCCTAGGCGTAACCGTCATCATCCTCACAGCCTCGTATCGCGACATTGAATTCGTCCGCGTCGGCTACTATGTGAATACGTACTACGAGGACGAAGAGCGCCAGGCCAACCCGCCAGACAAGGTCGAGTTCGAAGGCTTGTGCAGAAACGTCCTGGTTGAGAAACCAAAGGTTACGAGGTCGGAGCTCGGCGGTACTGCTCCCACGCGATCAGAGCTGACCACCACCAATGCAGATTCAGCAACCCGTGGGATAACCCACCGAGCGCACCGGATTTCACCGCGAGCAGCGCATCGCTAGATGAACCACTGGCAGCGCCGGCCTCGGGCAACGCGGCAGACGCCATTTTTAATTCTCCGTTACCGCCCCCGATCCAGCGTGCAGCGGCGGGGAAAACGGACGAGATGGACGTCGATCGATCATAGGGGCACCGAGGAGTCAAACGTCAATAATGCATGCATGGTCTGGCTCTGCGGGATCCATTGCGCTCGGCGCCTGGCACTGGTAGTATTCCTCGCACGAGGACGTGGTCGGCGGGTTGTGGCAGTAACGTTGGTGCACCGCCGTTCATGCCTGAAGCGAGGCCGTGCCCAGTCCATGCCTAGCGTCTCGATTCGCCAGCACTGCAATGCATGCGGATCACAATCACAATCACAATCACAATCACGTCTAAGCGCTCTTGCCCACGTCCTCTTTGAGCGACACGATCCGGTTCAGGATCAATCGATCACCACACCTCTTGCCCGCCGTGCCCGCCGGACCCGCATCGGCTCCAGGGGCCAAGCACGCCAGCTCGCTCTCGCGATCGACAGTAAAGTACGCCAGGCGCATACCCTGGAACCGGACACATTCCATCCCAACGAGCTGATCCGGCGTCGCGGCGGGCACGTCGTCGTCGTCTTCAACGACCACGGCGGCCGTCGTGCGCTCCTCGGCGTCTTTCCGCGCCGCCGCCAAGTTTTGCGTCGCGAGCTCGAAAAACGCAGGTTCGATCACGGCGTCGCGGTAGACTTGGAGCGAGTCCTTGTTGACGTCTGCTTCGAAATCGGCGGGCGGGTTGTCGCTGTTGAACAGGCGGTGAAAGTAGCGGACTTCGTCGACTTTGATCGCGTCGGCCGCGCTGACCCAGTGGATGTACGCTTTGGCCTTTTTCGCCGTGCCGTCTGATTCGAGCCGGCACCGGATCTCAGTCACCTTGCCCGTCGCTGCGTCGGTGCTGAACGAAGTGCAGGTGACAGGGTATGGGGCCTGGAAGAGACCTACCGACTTGCCCGGCGCAAGACGAAAGTAGTCTGGCGAGTCCTCGGTCCGGAAATCGTCAGCGTCAATGTAGATTTCCTTTTTGAAGCTGACGCGCGCCGTGCCCATCGCGGGAACCTTTGGATGCAGAGGCTTGTCGACCGAGACGACGTAGTCGTCCTCGACGTTTTCAATGATGAGCTTGATCGGGTTCAAGCACATCATGAGGCGCGGCGCAGACGTCTCGAGGTACTGCCGGATCGACTGCTCAAACTTTGCAATCATGATGGTCGATGGCGCCGTCGAGACGCCGAGATCGGCCACAAAGTCGAGCAGAGCGCCCGGCGGGATCCCGCGCCGGCGCAGCGCAATCAGCGTAAACAGCCGCGGGTCGTCCCAGTCGCTGACGTGGCCGTGCGTGACGAGCTTTGCAATCTTGCGCTTGGACAGGAACGTGCCCTGCAGGTTGAGCCGCGCAAACTCGTACTGGCGCGCCTTGTACACCTCGAGCGCGTCACACAGCCATTCGTACGACTCGCGCGCCTGGATAAACTCGACGGTGCAGAGCGAGTGGCTGGTCTGTCAGCTCTGAACCACCCAGCTTGTACAGACTCACCTAATGTTCTCAATCGAATCACACAGCGCGTGCGCAAAGTCGTACGTCGGGTACACCTCTGCGCCCATCAGCCCTCTGCGCGTCATCCCATCCCAGCACTCACTCCACTTATCGCCCGTACGATGATGCGGTGCCAGCTTGACCCGATAGCAGATCAGATCCCACATGTACGTGTTTGGGTTCGAGAGGTCCATCTTCATCCGCAGGCACGCGTCCTTTTCGCCATACGCGCCAGTCTTCATCTTGTCAAACTCGGCGAGGGATTCGGCGATCGGTCGGGACCGGTGTTCGCATGCGCGCGGGTTGCCGCGTCCACCGCCACGGTCTTCGCGGATCTTTTCGGCTGGGGCATGTCAGCGATGCTTTCGGCGTGTATGGGTGAGAGCTGCATGTGGAGTGACCGACCGATCCACACGTATTGTAGCTTGGGTCACGCGGTGTAAAAGCACTCACGGTCGCAGTGGCACACGTAAGCCTTGTCGCGCTTGATCATCTCGACAGCGAGCTCGTACAGCTTTTCAAAGTTGTCGCTCGAATAGGTAATCTTCCACGGCTCGAACCCAAGCCAGCGCACGCTCTCCAAGATGGAAGAAAAGTAGCGGCCCTCTTCAGCCTCGGGGTTGGTATCGTCATAGCTAGCAGCGTCAGTTTGTGCCATGAAATGCGACAAGACTCACCGGAGATAACACCGGCCACCGTGGTATTTCGCGTAGCCGAAATCAATCATGATGGCCTTTACATGGCCGATGTGCAGGTACCCGTTTGGTTCTGGCGGGAAGCGGGTTTGAACGATGCCGTTGGTCGCGGCGAGGTGCTGTGCTTTGAGCTCGGGCTTGATCTGCGGGTTCTCGCCGGGTTTGTGGAATTCAGAGAGGAAGCCGTCGCGGAAGATGTTGGTGGGCAGGGACGGGGTTGTGGAGGATGAGGACGAGCTGGCGGCCGGAGCGGGGGTTGCAGTGGCTTTGGCGGCTTTGGCGGGCTTGCCTTCGGTTGACTACAAAGGCGTCAGTCGCAGCCAATTGTTGAGCAAGGCGAGCGCTAAAAGGGCCATTGAAGGTAGGAATACCCTGATGGCTATGTTGCCCTCTTTCAACCCCACTTGAACGCACCTTTTTGGCCTTTGCAGCGGCGGCAGCCTCGGCCCTGGCCTTCTGCTCGGCCTCCTTGGTTCCAAACTTTTCCAAAAAGATGACCTCGAGTGCTGCCTTGACTTCGAGCGGGTTGGCCCACTTCAAGTCGCTGGCGGCATTCTTGATGCCGCCGAGCAGGGGCCCAAGGCTGAGCCAATTGGCTGGAGGAGCTGGTAGCGCGGCAATGTACGAGTCGAGTAGTCCTGGGAGGGAGTCGGCGGTGATCTCGATCCCTGATG
Organism: Holtermannia corniformis; assembly: GCA_001599935.1. NCBI lineage: Eukaryota > Fungi > Basidiomycota > Tremellomycetes > Holtermanniales > Holtermannia > Holtermannia corniformis. Next base: position 431,887 of record BCIJ01000016.1, on the reverse strand, counting down.
CAATGCTGAGCGTGCGACGAGTCAACCGAGGACGGTGCGCACGTACCGACGCCGCATGCTTTGTCAAACGCTTGCTCGTTGATGGGAGTTGAGGGTGGGTTGGCTTCTACAAACTTGATGGCCGCTACGAGCTGATCAGCTCTAGCTGTCACTACTATGCTCTGACCACGCACCGGTGAGCTGCTCCGAGTTCTTGAGATGCCCACTGGCGACCCTCTCGACCAAAAACTTGCGCTCCTCGGGCCCAGCCTTTGATACGCCTGTCGCAATCTTGACAAGCAGAGCTGCCTGCTTGTCATCAAATGTCTTGCCGTCGAGAGCACACTCTGCTACGAGCGCCTGGAGAGCGGCCGAGGATTTCTGATTGCGAGCGACTTCGGTCGCGACGCTGTGTGCGAGGCCGAGTGCAGCAAACGATGCGATCAGCGCTGCCGTCTGCGGGTTGGACGGGTCGAACTTTGGCGGCATGGTCGAGTGAGCGTCGAGGGATGAAGGGAGGATGAAGCGAGAAGGATGTCGAGTCGAACATGGTCTGTTGAGTTGGCTCTGACGTGGATGCTGGCGACGACGAAGGTGATGGTGATGGCGGTGGTGATGGATGGTCTAGTCTTTGCTGCTGTCGACTTGTTTGCTATCCTCCAGCAATGTCCCTGTTCTCGGGCATCAAGTTTAGTGCAGCGGCTGCAGCAACAGCATCACCCACCGGCGCACCACCTCCTCCGCTCAACGCAGATGGTATGTCCAACGCGCTCACAGTGACCTGCTCGCCATGCCTGATCACTCGCATCAATCAGCTGTATCATCACCCGCCAGCTCTGTCCCACCGCCAGTATCAGCACCACCGCCGCCGCCGCCGCCAACATGGTCACCGGCACTCGCACTCGCACCTCGCAAACCGAAACCAAAGCCAGCCGCTCGGCCAGCATACATCCCACCTGAAGCTTCATCCAGTACGAGTGCAAGCACTACACCGCCAGTGCTGCCCGTACCAGACGTCGCGAGGGCAGCATCGCCAAAGCTGGTCGCGCACGATGAACAAGCCATCGGGCCAGATGGTGTCAAGCTCGGCAAGGCGCCCGCCATGACCCTCGCACCCAAAGCGAGCAGCAAGTACAAGGGCAGTCGGCGCAGTCGACTCAAGGCCAAGGCGTGGGAGAACAGGCAAGCGGCACGCCAAGAACGAGGCAAGGGTCAAAGTGCAAAGGCCCAGAAACGAAGGGTCAGTCGTGCGCGCGCTCACACGGAAAGCTGTTGAGGGGACTCGACAGAACAAGCGCAACGCAGAACCAGTCTACCATGAATTCGACCCCGACGAAGAGTATGATCCGAACCGACCGAACGACTTGACGGAATTCCAGGCGTATCGCAAGAGGGAGCGTGAGGAACGTCGGCAGCACATCATAGAGGCCAAGAAGCGCAAGCTCGCCGGCGTCGCTAGTAGCGATGACAGTAGCGACTACGAGAGCAGTGACGAGGACGTTGTCAGGCGGGATGGTACGTCAGACTCCGTCGCCTGGTTACTGATACGCTGCAGCTCCAAAGATGTTTGCACCGCCCAAGAACTACTCGCCTCCGCCTCAATTTCGCGATCCTTCACCTCCCCCTCCACCGCCAGCCCCGGCCGCGGTCGTCGCCCAAGCAGCGACAGGAGACGACGCCTATGCGCGCCGACTCGCAATGTCCTCGGCTGCGACAGGGGACGACGCCTATGCGCGCAGAATGGCATTCTCTCGTGGCGATCCACCACCAGCACCGGTCCCTCTACCGGCTTTTGCGCCTGCTCAACCGCCGCCGTTTCCCTTTTTTCAACCCCCTCCGCCGAGCTTTGCCGCCGCGCAGCCGCCGTTCGCACCTCCGCCGCCGTTCGCACCTCCGCCACCGTCTGCAGCAGCTTTTGCACCGGTACCACCACCGGCATTCGATCCTCTTCAACATGCACCGCCTCCGCCGGCAGGACCGGCGAACGACAATCCCGAGGTATTCGCAAAGCAACTCGAGGAGCGCAAAGCGGCCGCTGCGGCTGTTGCTGCCAAGTTGGCGGTCATGATGGCTGGCAGGCCGTCGGGACCGCCTGTATTGGCTCCGCCCGCACCTACACCGGTTTACGAGGACGAGTGAGTGCTGCGCCCACGGTCAAGCAGCTCCAGACTGACGTTTGTGTTCAGCGGACTGGGAGGTACATTTGCTGAAAAGAGTGCGTAGCCGTCCACCCGAGCCACTACACAACTGACGTCCCAGTGATGCGCCGATGGGGCCACAAAGAAGGCCAAGGCCTCGGGACCGACGGGTCCGGCATCGTCCACGCGCTCGCCGCCGAACACGCCGTGTCCGCCAAAGACGCAAAGAAGAACAAGTACAAGCCGAAAAAGCAATGGTCGCAAGCGCCCAACGCCATGGGCAAGATTGTCAACCTGAACGCGGATCAGCGCGCAAAAGAAGAGCGCCAAGCCAAGGGCGAATCGAGCCGGATCGTGTGCTTGTCGGGCGTCGTGGGCGGGCCGGAAGAGGTCGAGGGCGAGTTGGCGGACGATATCGGAGAAGAGTGTAATCGCCTTGGGTCGGTCGCTCGCTGGTCTGTGCGGCATGAGCTGACAGTGTACAGGGTCGTCGAGCGGGTAGTCCTACACATGGTCTCGCCCCCGCCAGAGGACCCAGCGCAGTGTTTACGCGTGTTTGTCGTCTTTTCAGGCCCGGCGGGTGCTTGGCGCGCTCTCAAGGAGCTCGACGGGCGCTTTTTTGGTGGACGAAAGATTGTCAGTGCCATACACGTCGGTTGTCTGTGCAGGCTGACGACGCACAGGAGGTGACCTACTTTGACGAGGCGCGCTTCATGCGGGGTGATCGTGACGGGCCAGTGCTGCTCAAGACCTGATCATGCATTGTATATCATAGCTACACTATGAGCCGATTTTAGGCAGCCGGCGCACAGCGACGGCGACGGGCGACGGGCTGAACAAGCCCGAAGCTTGATACGAGCCCAACTGCACAATGTTCTTTGTGAAGAGATACGACGATCCCGTAAGAGACGGCGGGGTCGCCAACACTGTCGTCTGACAAGTCGAGAGCGTCGACACCGACCGTACACTCGATGCGATACTGTGCGGTGTGTTCTGACCACCCTTGCGGTCCGATCGCGCACTCGTCCCAAGAGCATCCACGATCCCTCGAATCCGCTTCGCGACCGCTTTCAGCGTCATCCCGCGCATCTCGGTATCGTAATCCACATAATCGTCCAGTCTGTGCATCTTGTGGCCTTGAGGCACCGGGTCGATGTCGTGCAAATGCAGGATACAAGCCTGCGCTTGCGCCTGTAGCGTACCGATCAAACCTGCTTGAGCGTTCACTTGGGCGCTCTGGATGCGCTCGACGAGAGATTGGAGGTGTTGGATGAACGGTGCGAGAGCGGTCAGCGTTAACGTCGTTTGATCGTCCTCGTCGCCTTTGGCGCGCATTAGGTCTAGTGAGTCGGTTGAAGACGTGGAGAGCTGACGCTTGAGCGGGATCGAGTCTTTGGATCGGGTAAAGAATGCGATCCGTTTACTCCGATTCGGATGCGGTCGTCGGAGCAGTGGTTGGACCGAGACGGGAGTTTGGTCCGGAGACGGGTGGATGATGATGACGGGTGGGAGCGAGGCAGTGATCGTCTGTAGCTCGCTTGTCAGGTTGTCGATCTCGGATCTGTCAGTCGTTATCAGCGCCAAGGAAACACTGGGCGAGAACCGTACCGGATGCGCTCGGCGCGATAACTGCCGATGACAGACTCAAACATGGTGGTACTGTCGTCAAAGAAGATGCGCTGTCGGGAGAGACGTGCCATGGCTTGCACGGATGGCGTTTCGGCACCTTTCGCAGGAGAGTGGAAAGGGGCGTGCTGAAAGGATGTAAGGTTGCTGACACGAGTAGTTTCAGATGGCATGGTGCTTTGGATCTTGCTGGGTTGGGTACGGTGGCTTACGACAAGTGCGTGCGCATGCAGGCAGTTGTACAGGGTATCAGGAGCTACCGTATCTCCATATTCACATATATGAGATGGGAGCATACACTCGGAAAAGGTTACACGAGAGCAACATAGTACAAGCATCTCCAAGTCACTTCCAGGTGGCAGAGCACGGAACCGAGCGTCCTACTCCACAAGACCCACAAACCCCACTTGATTCAGCGGTAGCTAGACTACGGTTCTTGTCCCAGGCGTCTTGGACTTTACTGTTGATGAGGTTTCAAACGGTATCCCCTCGACCTTGGCTCGCGACCTTGGTCCCTATCCCTATGGGCAAATGCTCGTGCGCCCACGGTAGGTGAATGTGCGCGACTCGGCCCGAGGGCCACGGTCATGCGAAGCATCGCAGCGGACTAGGGAAGGCCATCTATCTCGGGATCGAGCGCGTCACTACCGATGGGCTTGTGATACCGATCCCAGACATCGTGGGGGTCACGGCTGCGCGAACAGACCTTGCTGGCTTAATAGCCTGCTGGCGTCACGTTGCTCTGGCTGACGACAAGGGTGTGAGAGTGTAACCCTGCCGATCAGATTGTATCGTCACAAGGGAAGGAGTGGTCAACGCACTAGTGCAGGCTGCCACAGTTGATATGCTTGATGCTCACACGCCGCTGCACATAGCAATCTGCAACGGGGTCTCATACGAACGCTTCCTAGCACCTTTGCCAGTCCCGTATCGTCGTACCCATCGCACAAGGAGTCGTAGACCGTAGCAGAGACGCTTCTCACCCGCCCCGTCGCTCTGCCGCCACTTTGACGTGTGCCACGCTCGGACGCGTTTTGATGACCCGGGGCCAAACAACTGCTCTTGTTACCATCAACCAGCGTACAACGAGCTCGTCAGCACCAGCAACAATGTCTGCACGCCACTCGATCGGCGTAACGACCGTCCCGTTCACCCCTCGGCCCTCAAAGCGATCAACAAGCAGCCGGTTGACGCTCTCGGAGCGTGAAATCTCAAAGGTGGGCTCCCGCGCGTGTGCCGCTGTATGATGGCTGATGTCGTCGAGATGGCCGGCACACTGGCTTCGGTCAGAAAGGTGCAGCCGAATGCGATCCTCGAAGAGTTGGAGTACTCGGGCGAGGGACACCGGCCGGGTATGTTCCCTGCACGGTGGTCGAGATTGATGCTGATCTCGGGCTAGATGTCGGCAACAGCTCCTACTACCCAGCCGAGTCGTCGTTTCGCAACCGCCCGCTTTCCTCTCGAGTACCGCGCCAACGCGCATCTCCTGTCAAGCGGCGAGAACGCCAAGCGACTACTGCCAACCAATCCAGTTGGCGAGAACCAACCGACATTGCCGAGGAGGACGAGCCAGAGGAGGAAGTCGATGGCGAACCACCACGACTGCTAGACGGGGTCCCGCTGGGTGTGCAGGAAGCGTGGATATGCGAGGACCTAGGCTTCGTGATGCAGGTGTGTAGCATGGCTTTATCAGATGGCGTATTGATGGCGTTTGGAGGGCATCGAGGGCACCCTGGTGACCTACGACGAAGACTATGACCCAGACGACGAAGCTCAGAGGCTGCGAGGTGTGAAATGGCGTGTGGATCCGTCACTCGGTACGAAGACGAGGCCCAAGGTGGCACGAGCTGACGGAACAGACCCTTCGCTGCTGTCGGTTGTGCAACGGCTGCTGCCATTAGCTTCGTACTACACTGCCATTGACTCTTTCATCGAGCAGCGGTAGGTCTCCGAGCGGCGCGCGCCGACTATGCTGATCCGCGCAGAAACGCAACCGAGTACGGGATGGTCAACCACGCATTAGCCAGCGGGATCCGAGAGATGCTCAAGGTCTGTCATTGTCTCATTGAAGCCCGAACCAGCTCACACTCCGCAGGAGTACCACATCCTTACCGCCCAGCTCGAATCTCTCTTCCTGACCTCGCCCACCTTTACCCTACAAACCCTCTTCTTCCACCTCCACCCGACCTTACACACCCTGTCGCTCATGTACACCCTCTGCTTGTCCCTCGACACTGAAGAACCGATAGACGTCGACGATGACGACGACGATGATGATCTGGGTCTTGATCCCGAGATGGCGGCCGAGCTCGGGCTTGGGGACGGGTTCAAGAACTTGATAAAGGAGGGTCAGGGGATCATTGGGAGTGCTGGCTTGGTGTTGGGCGGCGAAGTGCTGGGCATCATGGCGGAGCGAGAGGCCTGTCTGAGCGGGTGAGTTGCAGTACAAGGCGCGCTGCCATACTGACGGTCATAGCGACCCCACGGCCGCGACCCTTCACTCTAGACTACTACTGTACGCATCACAGCCATACGCACGTATGCTAGTCCGGTGGATCTCCACTGGTTACCTCTTGGATCCATACGACGAGTTCATGGTCAAGGAAAGCGGGCACATTACCAAAGGCGTGTTGGAGAACGATTACACCGACGAGTACTGGGAGCGGCGATACACTGTGAGTCTCGCCTTTCGTAGTCGCATCCGACTGAGATCACGCAGCTGCGCGATGGGTCCGTCATTGCGTCAACGACCAAGTCTCAAGATGGTATCGCGACCCCATCCCTCGCGGCCGGTGTCCCCTCGCCACGAAGCGGCACAAACAGGCTCCCAGGCGGCGCCTGCGTCCCTCCCTTCCTCCAGCCGTGGAAACACAAGATCCTACTCGCAGGCAAATACCTCAACGTGATCCGAGAGTGCGGGATCGAGGTCAAGAAGATTGGAGAGGTCGATGTCGAGCAGGGCGAGCTGGTCGTCTTGAACGAGGCAAAGTGGGTCGAAGCCAGGTATTTGGCGCTGGAATCGGAGCTGACGAGTCTAGATTTTATCGCCAAATTGAGGACGCGTACATCTTTGCGAACAAGACTCTGCTCAAGCTCATGCTCGAGGAACGGCAGCTGATCCCTCATCTTCGGTGCGTCTGCGATGTCTGGCGATCAAGGGAGAATTGCTGACACTGCTCAGCTCGATGAAGCACTTCTTCTTCCTCGACCAATCCGAGTTCCTGACAAACTTTCTCGACCTCGCCGCTTCGGAACTTCGAAAACCGGCCAAGTCGGCATCGCTCGTCAAGCTGCAGTCCCTGCTCGACCTCGCCGTCCGCAACCCGGCAAGCTCCAGCTCTAGCGACCCTTACAAGGACGACTTGAAGGTGACGATGCAAAGCCAAGGGCTGTACGAATGGCTGCTCAAGATTGTCAGCGGCGACGAGGCCGGCGGCGAAGACGACAAGGAAGCGGCCGCGAAAAAGGAGTCGTCACTGCTCGCGATTGACGCTCTTGCGTTCGACTGCTCTGTCGCGTTCCCGCTCTCGCTCGTCATCTCACGCAAGACGATCACGCGGTATCAGCTCATCTTTCGGTTCTTGCTGCACCTGCACCACCTCGAGGCCGCACTGTCCACCATGTGGGTCGAGCACAAGGCGCCCCAGTGGCGCCAGAGCTCTGGCAACTCGGAGCTGGAACGCTGGAAGACGCGCATCTTTTCGCTGCGCGCGCGCATGCTCGCGTTCGTGCAGCAGGTCATGGCGTTTGCGACGGGCGAGGTGCTCGAAACAAACTGGGCGTTACTGGAAGCCAAGCTGGCCAAGGTCGAGACGGTCGACCAGCTGTTGCGGGACCATGTCGATTTCCTCGACACGTGCTTGAAGCAGTGCATGTTGACGACTTCAAAGCTGCTCAGTGTGAGTCGTGGCGCGTTCACCTTGGACGATCGAGACTGATATAGATTCTAGGTGTATTCCAAGCTTATGACGACCATGGCCAAGTTTGTGTCGTACCAACCGCTCTTCAACCTTGCGTTGAGCAAGTTTGTGGCCGATCCGGAAACAGAGTCGACACCGGCCAAAGCAAAGCACCGGTGGGATGTACTGCAAAAGTTCGAGGTCAACTTCAACCATCACACCCAACTACACCTAGACGCTGTCACGTAGTGAGTGGTCAAGCTGCGCGACGAACAGGAGCTGACGTGAGCAGTAATGCGGGATCCGAGAACGTGGCGTTGCTGGCTTTGGTGACGCGCCTGCACCAGACGACGTTGCGGATATGATGTGACATCTACAAATCTACAATTGCAAGGGACATGCTGCGCATCTGAGGCGAACGAGTGCACTGCACCGTGTGCAGTACGGGTACAGCGCGTCACTGGCTCGCGCGTTGCCGGACCTTGACGGATGTGTCACGGCTGCAGTCTGTCAGCTGCCCATCGGTGATAGCGTCTCGCATACTCACACGTAGTCCAAGCAATCACTCGAGCCTTCACCCACGACGCGGCCACCGCTGAAAGCCATCGCGCCCGTCGCATCTCGCACAGCGACCGTGACGTTGCCCCCCGCCTCGACATCAACCCTCCACGATGCCTTGGTGTCGTTTGGGACGATGACTTGGGCCGTGTCGATGTATTGGTCATCCTTCAGCACGTAGAGAAAGTACGGCGCTTCGGTCGAGTCCCATGAAAAGTGTGCCATTTCGCATTGAGTGAGGGTGGCCTGCTGCTGTCAGCGCGACCCTCGTCTTTGCAACCGGCACCCACAGGCGCATTGACACTGAAAGCTTGCACGCTAGCCAGCGCCAGAGCGAGGATCGTAGCCAGGCTCGCGAATGAAGGCATGGCAAGAGGGGAATCGAAAGGATAAGTGAGTGGACGAGAGGAGTTCTCAAGCAATGAGAGTGGGAAGAAACGGCCTGGTTTGAAAGCGACTCGGCCAGCGAGTCTGTTGTTGTGAAGGACAGTGAATGGTAGGAGCGCAGCAGGCGGTGCGTCACAGACGGCGAGTACGTTGGTGTTTGCGGTGCAGTCTCGACATGTAACGTCTATAAGCAGTACTGTGGCCGGCACCGAGTGCGTACTCCATCCGGGCGGTGCACGTTGACGAGTCCGAGAAGATCGCGACACGCTGCCACTCGTCGGACGGCACGCCTCCCGTGTCGAGGCACCGGGAAACGCTGCCGCAAAAGGAAGATCAGGAATGCCTCGATCGCATGCCATCCCGAACAAGTAATACAAAACGAGCAACAACCGAGACAGTCAGAAACACTGGAACATTCGGATGGCGTTAGCTGACGCCCAGATCCAAGACTTGCAGCAGATCGACTTACGTTGAACTTTGATGACTTTCTCTGCATCTCCGAGACGCGTGCCTCGAGCTGGGCTCGCGCGCGTTCTTTGGCGACTTGCTCCTCTTGCAGGCGCTTCTCCAGTCCTTGACGCTCGGAAGTGACCGAGCTTCGTACTGCTTGTACTTCTTGTTCGGCCGTGCGTAGTTGCTGCCGGAGAGCCTCCACTTGGGACTGGACAGCGTCACGTTCTCGAGCCATGTCAGTCGTCTGAAGCCGAGCTTTGCGCACTGGGATTGTCAGCCACGCCGTGCGGTGCGTCCGGGCAGCTAACAGTTTCGTTCCGAGTCGTTCAAGGCTGACTCGAGCGTATTGACCATGTCAATGTTTGCTTGCAGATCGGCCTCCTGTCAGAGTGTCAGCCGACTACAAGTCGACCACCGCCCAACTCACACAATGCGAAAGCTGCTTGTTGAGGGTGGCAATGATCTTCTCCGACTCTTCAATTTGCGCCACGAGCTTGAGCTCAGCGGCCGAGGCCGACTCGTGACTCTCCATGGACGGAGTTCGACCGTTGAGCGTCCCAGAGCTGAGTGCGCGCTCATGAGACACTGGCACGGGCGGAGGGGGCATACTAGGAGGCGGAGCGATGGGTGGAGGGTGTTTGATCTGACTGCCATTGGGCGAAGTCGATCGACCAAGCGAAAAACGGCTGGCAGCTGGGGATGTGACCGATGCTGCTGCCACTTGGGCCTCGACCGCTTCTCTCGCAGCCGTCGCCTCGGCCAGACGCTTCTCGAGATCAGCTACCCGCGCGTCTCGCTTGTTGGACAATTGCACAACGGTCGCGTATGCGTCACGCGAAGTCGATAGCTCGAAACGGAGCTGGCTCAGCTCCTTCTTGTAGCGACCCATTTCTGCGTCCGATTCTTCCAGCGCCTGCTCGAGGCCAGACATGGCTTCCAGAGACTCATCAAGTCTCGTCTGGAGTTTTTGCGCTTGTTGCTGTTGAGACTGGGTTGCTTCTTGAGCTCGATGCAGTTCTCCTTGTGCATCAGCGACTTTGGTTGAGAGAGCTTCACGGGACATGCGGAGGGAATCGCACTCTGTCTGCAGCACCAGCAGAGATTGCTCGTGCTCACTCTGCAAAGCCTGCAACTCCTTTGCGTGTTTGGCATGCGCATCTGCCACAGCTGCATGATGTTGATCGGCCATGTGTCGCTTGACCGTCTCCATCTCATCAGTGAGACTAGAGCGTAGATCTTGGAGCTGCTTGACATGGTCGGTGCGCAAGGCAGAGATGGCCACTTGATGTTGCTCTCGCGCGTTTTGGAGCTCCGACTGGGCGGCTTGAGCTTGCTGAGCCGACGTTGTCGCGTTTGCACCCAGCTCGGCCACACTCGTCCGTAGAGCATTCAGTTCCTCAGACTGGGTCGCCTTCAGTCGCTCAATCGAGGCGGTATGCTGGCTCGTGTGGCGTTCGAGAGCTGAAGCATGTGCTTCCGCTGCAAGCGTGGCTCTGTCGTCGCCTGCTGATGCGAGCTGAGCTCGTAGAGCGTCAACCTCTGCCGACATGTTGAGCGCCTTGCATAATGTTAGCTCAATATTGATCATCGGCAGCGTCAACATACCTGATCTCTAGCAAGCACCTGGAGGTCTTCAGCTTTGCGCTCGGCGTGGTCGAGCTGTGCTTGTAATTTGGCGGTATGCTCCTTGTATGCCGACTCTTTCGAAGCCATGGATCTGATGACGCTCAGCTGACGCACATTAGGACGGATCACAAACCTCATCAAAGCGTTGAGACGATCGACCTCACTTTGGTCCAACCTCTCGTCGCCCTCCAAAAGGTCTAGCGACCGCTTGTGAGCAGCCATTTGACCTCGAGAGGGCGTCGTCGGAGAGCTCCTCAGCGTTTTGACTGGTGATGACCCAGGGCTAGGCGGTAAAGGAATCGTAGCAGCCATTGAGCTATTCTGTGGGATTTGGATATCTTGCAAAGGCAAGCCTGGCGCACGGTCGCGGCGGGAGGGGATCCCGTGCGAATTTTTGAGAGACTTTTCCAGATGATTGATCTCGACTTCTCGATCTTTCAAGGCCTGCGACGCGTCAGAGATTGATCGCCTCGACCGGACCAACCTTTTGTAAGCTCATCACCTCTTGTTCGAGCGACTGCACCGACCGCTGGGGCTTGAGCGTGGGCGGTAGGCTAGCGCGGTGTCGCAAGTTGGGGGAGAGAAGGCTACCAGATTCGGCCGAGGAAGAAGGCGACGAGGGTGACAATGCAGCAGAAGACAGCTCCTGGGAGAGCGACTGCGGCCTGCATAGGTCAGTAGAGCCAGCGGCGTGTGCTGCAACTGACTTGATCCGGTTTGAGTCTGACGATCCCCTCCCTGACTGAAAATCCCGCCGGGTACCCAGCTCGTACAACGATCCAGCTGATGAGTGTCGAGGAAGCTGCCGTCGTCGCGGAGACGCTCGAGGGCTAGTCGAGGGTGTAGGAGGGCTCAAGGCGGGATCGTCCTCGGGTACTTGCAAGGATGGGGAACGGGGTACGACGTCGTCGAGCTCTGCATGCTCGAGCTTGGCCTCTTTCAATTGCGTTGCGAGGTCGTCGATTTCCCGTAGAGCGTCACGATAGCGGGACGATACGTCTTCCAGCTCGGTAAGAGTGCTTGCTTGGCGGGCTTGGAGTTCGCGTACTTGTCTAGTGAGCTCGTCCGCGTCTGGACCATCCGTAGCAGGTTTCGCGGCGCGTTGTTCGCCGTCTGCAAACTCTGGCGTGTCTGGTGGCGTCATCTCATGCTTGTCGGACGCAGGGGAGTGGGGTGTCAAGCTAGGCAGCAGTTGGTGCGAGATCTCGATCGAAGGCGTGAGGTACACCTCGCCCGATGACATGGTGCGGGCCGTGTTGAATGTAGGTCTGGAGGGACTCGACGTCTGCAGCTGCTTGATTTGCCGCCGCAGATCCTCTTGCGTCTCCTTTTCGGCGCGTGAAGCTTCAAGCAGCTGATCGAGCTCGGCTCCAACCTGTTCTCTGCTTGCTAGCGCGCTCTGCAGTTGACGTTCAACGTCTGCGACCTTGCGGTCTTTACCCTCGAGTTCGGAGAGAAGCTGCTTGGTCTCGGCCGTTGTGTCGAGCAAAGCCATACGAGCCTCGAGATCGCGGTACATGTCGTCTCGGCGCTTGAGTTCCTCTTCGAAAGTCTCGATCCGTTGGCGGAGATCGGCCGTTTCGGCATCACTCCTTCCCAGTCGGCTCTCGAGTTCGGCCACATAGAGCGCGACTTGACCTTCGGCTTCCTTGTATCTCGCAATCTCCTTGCGCAGCTCGGCCACGGCATCCGACGTCGAGTCTTCCTTTTCCGCATACGTTTTGAGCTTGAGTTCCAGGTCGCGGATGTAGCCCTGTGAAAGTCAGCACACGCGCTGCACGGCGATCAGGGAATCACCTCGTGTGACGCCTCTCGCTCACTGAGACGGGCGACGCGAGCTTTCAGCTCTGTAATGTAGTTGTCCTGCTGCAGCTGTCGTGTATCCAACTCTTCCAGCAGCTCTTCCTGCTCGTCCCGAATCTCATTCGACATGGTCTGCGAAACGTCAATCGGGCTCTGGACGTACACGAAAACTCACCAGGTTGGCCTGCAGATCCTGGATACGCGCTTCAAACCCGGCCACCGTCTTCTCATACTCGGCAATGATGGGCCCGACTGCCTCTCGAAAGTCACTGCCGGCGTCGAAGCCTCCTGCACGGCTCGTCTGCAGCTCACTCGTCAAGCGCGCAATCTCGCCCGACTTTTCGAGGAGTTGCCGGTTCAGCTGGATCGTGTCAGTACGAGACACTACAACCTGGGCTCAACCCACCTCGTCATGGTCGCGCTGCATCTCTGCAATGCGCTGTGAAGCCTTGATCCCATGGGCCTCCTCTGTGATCGCGCCCAAGTTCTTGACCGTCACCGTGCCAGCCCCGGCATCCTCCAAAGCACCTTTCACCACGCCAAGCTCTTTGCGCAGTCGCAGCACAGTCGTCTGCAGATGCTCGACATCGTCCCAGCCAGCTTCGACCTGATTCAGCTTGGCCTGGTTCTTGATGTTGCGTGCGCGAGCGGCGTATTTGAGCGTGTTGAGCGTCTCGGCGGCGTTGTACTCGATCGGGGAGACACAGGCGATCATGACCGTGTAGGCGTTGCCGCCGAGAGAGTCTTGCAAGAGCCGAGTGAGCTTGGAGTCTCGGTAAGGGATATAAGTCGTTGTACGAGCTTTAGCGGGATCACCGACTGCGCGTATCAGCTGTGGCCTGGCAGATGGAGCAGACACTTACGAGCCGAGATGACGTTGCCGAGCGCCAACAGCCCGCTGTTGATTGCGATCCCTTCTTTCATCCTATCGCCCTGCGCGGCCGTGCGCTTGAGCTGGGCGATCTCAGCTTGTGACGGGTGTTCAGAAGCTCAACATACCCGCTCAGAGCCAGCCAAGTCGACCATGTTGAACTTGCCCGTGGCCGTGACCCATTCTTCATCCTCGTCGTCTCTTCCCGGACTCACGGCCGGGCTCATCGGGCGCCCAGCACCATACAGGCTGGTCGGTCTCAGGCCCGACTTGGAGGGCGTAAAGCTACTAGGCGTCTGGGACCGAGAGCCCGACGGGGTCATACTCCTCGGCATGGGCAAGCCTGTTGTGGAAGCAGGTCGTTTCACTCCTGGCGTTTCACGGCCAGAGCTGCTGGCGGCGGGTGCTCGTCGCCTCTGGACGAGGGAGAGTGAGAAGATGGCATGACTTCGTGAACTGGTGGCGTTCATGCCTGTTTCGCCCGTCCGCCGTCTTGCACTGCCCTCTTGAAGGTGGTGCATGACCTCGTCCGTGGTCTTGACTTTGACTTCTTTCAGGCCGGACCAGATGATCCTGCCTTCGCGGTCCTCGCGGATCTGGACTTGAGGTCCGTTGGTGGGTCCCAGGAGGTCGATCAAGTCTTCATTGTAGAGTTCCAGGAAGCTCAGTTTGGCCTCGTAAGATGCGCCTGGGCCACTGGCACGACGGATTTGCTCGGCGCGCTCAAAGATGTCTGATACGGCGCGCGGGATGATGCCGATCCGCGACGAAGGTGATGGCGGAGCGCCAGGGGAGGAGGTAGGGGTACTAGCTTGTGACGAGTAGTCTGTCTCGACGCCGGTCGTGCCCATGGAATACGACTTGCCCGAGCTCGTCTGACCGTAGCTAAGCTCGTCAGCCGGTGGCTCTCTGCGTTGCAGTCTCCTCACGCCAGCACGGTCACATTGAAGCCCCGCATAAACTTCTCCACGGCCGACGCGGCCGTCGCCTCGTATACCTCGAGCTGGGTCGATTCCTCTGGCAGGACTCGATCATAGGAAAAGGACGGCGCCTTTTTGCTGCCTGACGGACCTGCCGTGCCCATGGCTTGACCGGACAGCATGGCCGGATCGACGTCGAGTTTGAGCTCGGCATCCGACGAGGGCTTGAGCACTGTGCGAAGGAACCTTGACGGGATCGAGGCGTCATTGTTGGTTGACGGACGGATTCTGACCACTACGAGTGACTGATCAGATTCTGGATCGACGACCGACGCAAGCAGTCGACGCACCGACTTTGACGTGCTCGTCGGCACCGTCCTGTCCGTTTGACACCATGCCAGGCTGATGCTGACTGGTTGCCGACGTCGACCTCGGTGACGGTGATGGCGGCGGGTTGAAGCCAAACGACGGCTTTCTCGTCACCTGCATCGCGACGTGTCACCGACCTAGTTGATTGTTGGTCAGCGATGAGCTAGGGGTCGGGCCAAGCCAAAGGACGGCGCACTGCACTAGGGATAGGAGACGGTCGTCTGTCGAGCGGCAGCAGCGATCGAGAGACGACAGCGGCCACGTCTGCACGCTAGCGAGCTCGCGAGGGTTCACTGGAGAGGACGGGTAGGTTGGAGTGATGACGGTGAGGTTGTACCGTCTGTGCGGTCGTCGCGCCACCGCAAACACAGTTGAAACGCGGGTCCAAGCGCACAGCGGCCAGAGCTTCGCGCGTGCTGATGGTGGATGACAAGCAAGGTCGAGTCTGCCAACCCTCGTGGCACGATAGGAGCTCGCTCTCGTCCAAGTCGACCTAGTCGGTCCTGGCGACTGCATCCATCTGGCCAGCAGTCTGTATCAGCGTGTACGCAACAATCCTTTGCAGCGACGGAATGCAGAATGCGAGCGACGACGTTGCCGCTTCCGTCAACTTGGACCAAACAATGCCGGCACGATCCACCGCAAGCTAGTCATTAGCACTTGACATCTCAGTCTCCAGGAATCACACAAGCACAACAACACCACTGCTGCCTACCTCCCCTCCACCAGCCTCCTGTCGCGGTCCAGGCGCATGCACTAGAGCACGACGCAACCACAGCACCCGCCCTTGTGGCCGTCCGCCTCGTCGGTCCCGGCGCGACCTCCCTGCGCGTTCGTAGCCTTGTTGGCCGCCGCCGCGCCGCCAGGCTGGGGGCCGGACTCCTTGTTGTAGCGCCGGATCGCACGCACGACGGCCATGAACGCTTCGTCGACATTGATCCGCTGCTTGGCCGACGTCTCGATGCACTGTGCGCCGAAATGCCGCGCGAGGTCGGATCCCTCTGCAACGTGTCAGTCCTAGAGCGTAAAAGGTTCGCCAGCACACACCCGAAGCTCCGACCTGCCTCTCGGGCTCCAAGTCGCACTTGTTCGCGACGACAACGACTGGAAAGTAGTCCTTGTCCTTGACCTGTAGCGTCGTCAACCCATCAACCCGCGGCTCGGTGCCGACGAACCCTCAGGATCTGCTGGTGGAACGTCGAGATCTCCTCAAACGAGCTCCTCGCCGTGATCGCATAGACCAGCAGGAAGCCCTCGCCTGTAGTGGCATCAACGACAGTCCTGCACCAAGCAGTCGACATACCCGTCCGCATGTACTGCTCCCTCATGGCACCATACTCCTCCTGTCCGGCCGTATCCAACACATCGAGCAGTGCGACCTCGTCATCGATAATGCATTGCTTGCGGTATGAATCCTCTGCATGGCGTGAGCTCGGACGGCCAGGATCCACATTGGCACGCACCAATCGTCGGGTCATATCTTACCACGGCCACATTAGCCCCTGTCACCGGGCACTAGCGTAAACTCACTCGTCCACGAACTTTGCGCACTGTCAGTCTCTGTAATTGGAGCTCGCAAGCGACTCACATGCGACTGGATAAACTGGATCGTCAAAGCCGACTTGCCGACGCCTGGCCAGGATCAGCATTCAAAGAGAGCAATGTGGCGTGATAGCGAAAGGATTGGCGAGCCATACACGGCACCACGCTCAAGACTAGTCTGTGCACGAGCCTAAGTTGGTCGAGCAAACCCGACACAGCGATGCTTGTCGAGACCCAGCGGGCGGTGTCGACCGCCATACCTGATCCCAACCGAGCCGGTGCCGATCGGACGGATTCCGAGACAGCACCCGGTCGATTTAGAAGCGGGTCAAGGTCCGAGCTCAACGGTCATGGGCAGGCAGTGTGCCAAGGCGTAGGGGATGAGAACAGCGATAGCAACGCACCACCGCCGCCAACGACCACGAGCTTGTATTCTCTCAGAAACTGGGCCTGTACAGACGTGATCAGCCATGGCGCGGACACGCGATGGGTGCACGCCGAGACGGACCTTTGACATTGTTGATGCCGACTTTTGGGGATGTGACTGGGCTGCCTCTGTGTCGAGTTGAAGTAGGGTGAGGGACAAGAGAGTGTCGATGAGGCTTGGTTGAGGCTGCCGAGGATGATGGTCGGGTCGGAAAGGAGGTTGAGGGTGCAGCTAGAGTTGGGTCGGGCGGTTCAGGCTGGTGCTATTGCCATGCGGGCGGATGGATAGGCTTGCGGCACCGCGGCGTTAACAACCGTAGGCGTCAACCATGCCAGCGGGGTTAGGGGGGTTTGCCGATCTTACGGCACGCGTGGCGGTGGTGGCGCCGGTGCACGGCCGTACAGTGGCAAGCCGCAACAGCAATGACAACCCGTGTGCTCGCTGATGCCGTGCCCATCCGAGCTGACAGCGCGCTCACACGACTCTGCACTGACAACGGAGGGCTGCCTTCTTACTAGCTCAAAGGAGCCCTGCCCCGCTCAACGCCTAGCTTCTCTTATAGCCCACTACTGTACTCACTCGGTACCGCACGCACTAACACAGCCAGCATGCCCATCGCAACAAAGCCAGCGTCTCTGCTCCCGCTCAAAACCAGCGAGCAGTCCAAACAGTCCCCGACATCCCTCGGGCACACTGGATGGACGCCGTACCCGTCCCGTCCGCCCAGCGACGCAATCGCCTCGCGGCACATGTCACTCGACGTCAATGTACGCTCGTCCGACTTTGACGATACCCGTGGGAGGTCTCAAATGATCCCTGGCCCAAACGAAGCCAAGAACGCCCGTGTCATCTGCCTCGACTTTGACGAGGTGTTCACGTGCACCATGCTGGCGCTCGTGGTCGAGCACAACGAAAAGTTTGGTACAGACTTTACGCTGTGGGTGGCTCGGATCCATGGCTATGTGACGACGCTGATGAGCACAGCGACGACCTCGAGTTCTACTACCTGTTCAAGAACAGAGGCTGGGGCTCTCCTGGTAGTCAGTCGTAGCCTGCCCGCACGAGGTCGAGACTGACGCACGCAGCGGTCCAAGCAAAGATCATGGCCATGGGCAATCTCCTACCCAAGACGACTCCAGTCCCAGGCCTGGTTCCCGCACTCGGTCGGCTGCGCCAACTCGGCCACCCTCTGCACATTGTCACGGCGCGCTCATCAGCCGACAAGCCGTCGGTGCTCAAATGGCTCTCGGAGCAAGGGATCACCATCGGCGACGACGCCCAAGACCATATCCAAGGACTGCACTTTGTAGGCTCTTGGGAATCGATCGATTCCGCCGTCAAACATGTTCTAGGGAACGACGATGGCCGAAACCTTGACGAAGCGGGTCACAAGCCCAACGACCAAGAGGTGGAGAAGAAGCTGATCGAGACTTATAAGAACAGTCTCGGGGCCGGTAAAGGTGCCCTTGGGAAACTCGAGGTACGTCCGTGGCAGGGACCATCTGGCTGACGCTGCGCTTGCACAGGTCGTCCGTAAGCTTGGCGCCTCGCTGCTGATCGACGACCACTTTGACAACATTGAACCGATCGCGCTCGCGTCCGGGGAACGCCCTCTGTGCCTCTTGTTCGGGCCGTACAGGTGGAACAAGCGTCGTTCGGGCCTGTCCACACCGGTCGATTTCATGACGTTTGAAGAGCGCGCCGCCGCCCAAGTGGCAGATTACGGTGAGGATGTCGAGCTCGTCGACGGGATCGAGAGGGCCGAGACGTGGGACGACGTCGTGGCCTGGGTTGAACGTTGGGACCGCGTGGCGCTGTTGGCCAAGCGCGAAGACGGGTACTGATGACCTATGCACTGCGATGCCTTGTCTATGTTACACACCATGCCCAATGTTCGCACAGACCCTCGGACGCCGACTAGAGCTCATCCCGATGCCACTTTTTGTCCTCGACCACCTCTTTGCGCTCCTCGAGCTTTTCATCCTTTTGCTTGAAGAAGCCGAGCTTTTCTGCCACAGGGGTCGCACCGAGCCGTTTCTCCGGGTCACCAGAGAGCGAGATGGGTCGTGGCGATGGACGGTAGATTGGGTCCCA
This sequence comes from Holtermannia corniformis, assembly GCA_001599935.1. Lineage (NCBI taxonomy): Eukaryota > Fungi > Basidiomycota > Tremellomycetes > Holtermanniales > Holtermannia > Holtermannia corniformis. Next base: position 413,195 of record BCIJ01000016.1, on the reverse strand, counting down.
TGTGTGTGTGGCAGTCACTGGCGGGCGCACCGCAGAGGGAGGATAGCTGCGGTTGGTAAGCGCATTGAACACCTTGGAATGAGCAGGGGAGCGCACTGGATGCCTTCACGGGGGCAGTTGCCGGTACTGCTGCTTTCTGCTGGCTCGAACACTGCGTCTTGGAACTTGCCGATCAGGTGCAGTGGGTAGGTGATGGTGTTGAGCGTTGCGTTGATGCAGTCAAACTGCGAGCGTCAGCAGACTATTGTGGCGCTGTCAAGGTCGGTCAGCTTACGTAGGGTCTGTGCCCGTAGACCGAGACTGCCGCCTCGAGTTCGCTCAGTGAATACGTCGTGTCTTCCGACGGGGTGATCTATGCGGTCTTTCAATACCTGTTGACACGCCAATCGCAATCCCGTGACTCACGTCCGCGTCATCCAATCTCTGAGCCGAGGGAAGACTGCGGTGCAGGTTGTGGATCGTATTGAAGAACAACGGGACCTGCGTGGCCGACATCAGTTTGGTCGATAGAACCGATTAGCATACCTCGCTGCCAGTCTGATACCCTGCAAAGCACTCGGGCTCGAGCGTAGAGACCAGCCGGCCAGAGTTGAGCCACTGGTAGCGACATTAGAGATCTCGAGACTCAACCATGTTTCTACTCACCGAACGCTCCCAGACCTCTTCGACGCTCTCACCCACTTCACTCTGCGCCCACGCCTTCTCCGCAAGCTCAAACTCGCCTTGGCTCGCAAAAGGGTGTGAAGACGCACAGAAGGAACCGACTTGTTCGTGCGTGTACAGCCTTGCTGACTGCGGCAGTTGAACGTCGCTCCCGTCGCAGCTGCCCAAGCGTCAGCCTCGATTCCGAGGTGGCTAGCACCGTCTGCCATCACAGACCTCAGTACGTGCAAAGCCTCGATCCCCCAGCTACCTCCATCTCCAATATCGGGCTCGAACTGCTGCACAAACTCGACCAGGCCGGGGGTCGCAACGCAGCAAGCGTCGATACTTGCGGCTTCGGAGGAGCATGAGCGGACTGGAGTTGATGGACACGCGGGGAAAGCTGCCGTGGCCGAGACGGTCAGAAGTGGGAGTATGAGCAAAGCTGTGCGCATGATCAATCTATTAGAGGGTGGGAACCGCGCGGGATGCAGTGCTTTGCAGTGGTCGTGCTCGGACCTCGCCGCCACGTGGCCCGGGACCGAGCTGGAGATTGCTGGCCTGGCTGTCATTTCCTCGCGTCGACTGTCAGATACTCAGCATGGGCTTTAGCATAGACTTTACAGGGATCAGCCCGCCAAAGTGAGTGCGACCGAGGTTGTCCTAGTCAGAGCTGACCAATTCAAAGGGGTGCGAGTATCCCCAATCCTCCCGGGTTCACGTTCACGACGTCTTCAAAGGACGTCACCGCTGGTAAAGTCAGTCGGCCACACCCGAGTCGAGATCAAAGTACTCACGCGACATGCAGAAACGGGCAGAACCTCCAGCAGCGTGGTCACGGCAAGCGACGGAACTCAAGATCCGACGGGCATGGGACTTGGCTTTCTCGTGCGTTCGGCCGGTCGACGTCGAGTTCCCAAGGCTGACTATGGCACTAGTCCCGCCAAGCAGCTGCCGATGCAGGCCATCATGCTCTACATGTCTGGCTCGGGCGTGCAGATCTTCTCTCTTGGCATTGTCTTCATGCTGCTGCTGAGCCCTTTCAAGGCCGTCTTCGGTATCCTCCAAGGTACGTGCGTTCACTTTTGCGGAATCGAGTGCTTTGGGTGGGAATGGTCAGCTCTGCGACCCGAGCTTTGCTTTGCTTTCCGATGGGTGGACGCATGAGTTCATCCTGAGCTCGCGGTCAGGCTTGGATTCCGAGACGCGTGGTGGCCGACTGCTTGGGTTCCGTCGAACGATCATCCTTGGCGCCATTAGCTGCAAAACAGCCTGGCAGGTCTCATAGCTGTCTCGGCTTTTGAAACCGAATTGTCGCTCTTAGGACTGGACCGTCCCAAGAACCGGCGAAACCAACAGCAGTTGATGACCAGCTTGTGATCAGCCTAAAGGCCTGTTATCAGTCCCCTGGCGGCTCGACTAGATTTCGGGACTGTCGTTCAGCGCACGGCCTATGCTGTCACCGGTACCCGAGTCGGCCGATCTTGGCACTGCAGAGCACTCGCTGTCCAGCTGTCTGCAATACCGCATTCTAGGGCTACAGTGTGGCCTGCTTTGTAAGCTACTTGGCACCCGCCGTATAGCTTGTCTGAGCCACAACCACGGACGAGATTGTCAGTGCTGTAGTCAAGCGAAGATGAGATCACGCAAGATTGCCGTCTGATCTTGATCTGTCGCGCTGGTGGTCGAGATGGCAGCTTGGCCACCAACGGGCTAGGTAGAGCTGACAAGTCTGGAGCATCGAGCAGCCCACGCGAGGTGTCAGTGCGCGATGGCTCAGGGTAGTCGACAGCTGGTATGCCTACTTTGCCCAGCCACTTCTCGCTCGTGCTGGCGCCTCTGGCTCGCAGCATTACCTACTATGACGAGTGACGCGCTTTGTCTGGACGAACGAGACGAGTGGGTGTGACGAGGATCGATATTAACGATCGGTCTCGGTCGTAGATGTAAAGGTAACCTGTTCGCACGTTTCTGCAAAGTGGCGTGTCCCGTTTGCCGCAGCGCGAGGGCCTCGTCCCATCCGGACAGTCTAAATCACGTCTCTGTATGATTGCCGAGACTAACACGCTACAGCGTTTGAGCCGTTCCGACCGACCCCGCCGCCACCGCCTGCGTCTGCAAAGAACCCGACGCCTCTGGAGCCGTCGTACAAGCTGCTGGTGCCGCCCATGGCCGCGTACGTGCTGTGCCAATGCCTCGTGTAAGTCATCCGCGCGCATCACCCCTCTCTTGCTCCATCACCCCCTGTACCGTCGTTCCCACCATCATCCCTATTCCTAGAGTTTAGCTCACTGATGGACCAGGCTTGCGCTAGGCCTGTGGAAGTGCTCCACCATGGGTCTCCTCCCGAGCGGGACGTCCGACTGGCTGCAGTTTGAAACGCGCGATCCTGTAAGTCTGGCGGCCGTGTGTGTGCTCGCTCGCTAATAGGACCAGGCGCCCGAGTGGTCTGCTGTCCGGCTCGAGTCGCTAGGCTAGCGTGCCGGCACTGCGTTGCTAGGATGCATGATCGGAACCCTGTGCTCGTGCCTGGCTGTGCGTGTTGCGCTCGGAGAGTCGTGTGCCGTCCGGGCCTGGCCAATCAACGGCCGATGATGGCGTCAGCCCGTTCGTTCCCGACCGTTTTGCATCCCACAGATGGATGCTAGGATGGCATTGCTCGCTCGGCACGGCATCGCTCCAGGCTCGGGCGACGTGCAGTGTCCGGCCCGACGTTTGCAGAGCCGCCGCCGGGCTCCCGGGTGGATTCTGCCCTGAAGTCCGAATACCAGTGTGAAATCTGCTGCGCCAACCCCCTATGTGTTACGGCATCGAGTCGAGTGAGAATTCCACCGTGAGCAGTTTCAGCCGGCACGAGTGAGCGACCAGAGGGATTCAAGCTGTAGCCGCCCCGTCGCAACCGACTGCTGTTGACGGCGCACTTGGCACTGTCACTGTTGCTCTACACATCGTTCAACACCCGACGAGGCCAAGCGGATCACTCGAGACGGTACACGGCCGGCACGCTGCGCCACTGACCGGTAACATCCCATCCCGCGCTTTGCTCAAGACTCGGCCTGATCGAGGTGAGTGCAAGTTATCGTTGGCTCAGGTTCAAGTCGATGAGGCCCAAAGCGCTGGCCGCGGCGCAGTCGGATCTCGTCTTTATGCCGATGCCAGCTCACCGGACCGAGTGATCGTCCGTCGTCCCTTCCTTCGGCTGCCTCGCGACAAGCTCGCGCCTTTGGTCGTCCGTCTCATCTCGCATCTCGTCGCAACCGGCTCTGCACGGCAACCGGACCCACCTTTGTGCTTTGCTCGTTAGCTCGAGTCGCCGTCGTCGTCGGGTCCGTGACGCAACAAGCTGCCCTTTCATCCCGGCGCCTGCCCAAACTTAGCACTCCGCTGACGCCCTCGTTTCGCCTTCGTGCTCTGTTCACAGCCTAGACCGCTCTCACGATTTCAGCCACCAACACCCCTTCCCCGCCGTTCGTCCGGCCCTCGCCCAGGTCGTCGTCTACCAGCTCGACCAACAAGTCGTCTCCGGGATCGAGCCACGGCTCGTCCACGGCCAGCGCTGTTAGAGTCAAGGCAATCCTACCAAAGCCGATTGCGCCCAGACCCGGCCCGCCGACGCCAGCAGACTCGCCAACGGCCGGCGCGACCTACGTCCCGCAGGTCGCCAACCTCGGCGCAGCGGGCAACATCAAGATGGCAGAGCCAAAGTGGCGCAACAAGGGCAGCAAAAAGGGCCCGTTCACCGTCGATTCAGGTGGAGGACAGCACAGGGCTCACAAGGCTGCCGTCAGTGCGACCACGTCCAACGTCCAGGCCAGGTCGAACCAGCACCCGTACAGCGGGCCGTCGCAAACCTATTCGTCTTCACCGACAATCGGCTCGAGCAGGAGCAGTCGTGAATCCACGGCCGCGCCAGCCTACCCTTCGGCCGCCAGTGCCACCCCGAACCCCAACCCACTCTCGCCAGGCGAGCTCGCGGCAATGCTGACGAGCATGTCCAACTCGTACAATGCAAACGTCAAGCCGTCCTCACGCCCGGCCTTTCCAGCCTCGCTAGGGTCCAACCACTCGCCAAACACGTTCACAGCGTCGTACATGGCCGCACACCAAGCCCAACCAGCCGCGTCCCCCGTCATGTCGAGTTCGTTTCAAAAACCGCAATACATCCCGACACCGCCCTACCACACTCCGCACGCGGCCTTCTCCCAGCACGGCTCGACAACGCCGGTAGACCCGCCACCATCGCCATGGCAGGACTTTTCAGGCTGGCTCAAGGCCCAGAACCAGGGTAGCTCGCAAACGGCACTCTCGACCTCGCTCAACCAACCGGGTCTGCCAAACTTTGCAACCTCGCCTTCGGGTGTGGCTTGGGCTGCCGTCCAGACGGCCGCGAACACGACACCGCAGCCGTTTGGCGCAGGTCTGGCCATGTCGCACGAGCACACGCAGCAGCAGGCCGACGTGGACCATCTCGATTCCTCGATGCTTGCAGACTTGGCAGGCCTGCTTGAAACCGACTCGAACACGGGTCAGTCGACCCCGGGACCGGCAAGCTGGGGACGGAATGGAGGCTCGTCGAATCAAAGCTTGCTCACACGCCGGATGCAGCAACACCACTCGTCGTCACAGCCTCCGTCGGCCCAGATCTCGCAGCAAAACAGCCCGCAGAGCTCTGGCTATGCTACCCCGTTTGGGATCGGGATCCCATCGATGCCAGCTGGTCAGCCTCAGTCCCAGCTCGACCTCGCATTGCAGTATACCCAAGCGAGCGCCCATCCGTCGGCGTCCATCACACCGACCTCTCGCTCCGTCCTGTCGGAATCGTCTGGCGTGCTGCCGACACCGCCGAGCTCGTTTGGCTATTCTGCAGGTGCGGGCGGGAGGATGGCGGCGCCGACGATTCGGTCCGGTAGCTGGTCCACCCATGGCGCTACCGAGACACCGGCGACGACACCGGGAGGGAGCGAACTCGGTGCTTCCAGTCCCGCACAGGCATCGACGTCACGTCGGAACAGTTTGAAAGCCATCAAGCCGCGGCGAAGGGAGGCACCTCAACCTCCTCCAGCGCCGAGCTCGGCTTTTCGTGCGCCGTCCGCGGTCGCGTCGCCATCGTTCACGAATTCACCTAGTATCCCTGCTCAGCCGGTGTCAGGCTTGGACATTGAAGCGGCAATGGCTAGTCTACTCGCGAGTCAGTCGCGGCAAGCGGGCGAGCAGGATGCAGAACTGCCCGGAGGGTTTTCGTTGTCGAGCTTGCCACCGCTTCCGCCGGGTTTGGCACTCGAACACTTGGCGCAATATGGCAGTGTCGGGCTCGAGATGGCGATCAGGATGGGTATGGGCATAGGTATGGGATTGGGGCAGACGGCACGGCTGCAGCACGAGCAGCAGCAGTATCCGACCTATGAGGCGCCTCTCCAACCGCACGACGAGCAGCCCCAAGCCGATGGCGGCCCGCGCTCGGCCGACATTGTGACCGATATTCTCAACGACGACTTTTTCAGCTCTCGAGGTCCCCTCTCGCCGGGACTGAATCCGACACCGCACGTCCCGTTCAGCGCCATGCTGCCGTCCAACCACCCTTCGCCAGGCAGTCCTGTCCTCGCTTCTCCCCTCGCTGCGACGCCAGCTGCATCAGGATCCTCCGATCGACAAGACCCGCTCGCGACTCAGGTGTGGAAAGCGTATGCCAAAGCACGCGGAGGGCTGCCGAATGGACCACGGATGGAGAACCTGACGTGGCGGATGATGCACATGACGTTGAAAAAGGTCGAGAAGGAGGCCGAACCGGCTCTGGGCATGCAGGCCGTCAAGGAAGAGGATGAGCACCAGCTCGATGCTGTGGAGCAGACCGAGGTGGCCGACGTTGTCGAGGAGCCCCGAGGGCGAGGGAGAAAGGGCAAGAGTCGGGTCGTGGGCTTCAACGCTGATAGCCCAGAGCAGCGGGATGAGTGAGTGCTTTACGGTGCATGGGGGTGGATGTTGATGGGCTTAGCGACGCCATGGACTGGCGTGCCGCCAGCCGTTCGCGCTCGAGAATGACAATGGATTGGCGCGCCCAGTCGCGTTCTCGCTCTCGGTCTGCGTTCCGCGGCGCGGGAATGTACGATTCGGGCACCGAGGCGCACGCGCATGCGCTGCTGACAGGAAACGATCCGATCATGTCATTCGACGCCAACCAGTTCATGACGCATTCCCTGCCTGGAGCAGGACAAGACTGGGCCAGTCTGGCCCAGTACGGCTTTGATCAGCCTCCAGCCAAGCGGACGGATGCGTCCGACACGGCCTCGCCGCCCGACCACCAGGCGCTCGCGAACGTCAGCGGGCCTGTCAGCCTCAGTACCTCGGCCGAGCAAGCTTCCCTCGTTGGCTCACTCTCGCGACCGACCGATCTCTCGACGTCTTATGCGAGCGAAGCCTCCAACGTGGCCGACCATTCGTATCGCAACCTGTCGACAGAGTTTGATAGGGCCCCCCATGGATCCGGAGCCTATGACCTGCTTGGCACGTCTGCGCCCGCCCCGAACGGCACCGTCCCGTCCCCGTCAAAGGGCTCTCACGAGTCGAGGCAGCTTTATGGCCATCTTCCGGGCATCTCGGGTCCGGGCTTGGTTTCGCAGACCGAGGAGAACTACCATCCGCAGTATGGTTACTTGCCGCGAAGGGTCAGGAAGACGAGCTTTGATCATTCGGTGCGGATCGCGGACGGCTCGAGGGACATGCTGCCGCCCAGGGACAATGTGAGTCAACTGTGATGATGAGATGCATGCTGATGGACTAGATCCGAAAACGGGCCGCCGAAGCGTCGCCCCGGGGAGACACTCTGTTTCTCCCTGGTGACCTCAACGTCCCAGGCGATGGTCCAGGTAGCTTCCCCTCGGTACCGTTCACATTCAACTACCCGCAGTCGTACGACAACTTTTTCGACCTCAACGCGGCTAGTTCTGGCGGCGAGGAGGGCGCGAGGGACTGGCAGGCCGACCCTGCGTCTGCCCTGTCATCGACTGCACCGTCGCAGTTTGCCAGTCCGTCAAACTATGACGGTACGGCCATCAACCCCGCGGCGCTCGACAGCATCTCGGCCGAGGCTTTGGCGGCCATGGGTCTGCAACCGGGCGACGTGCCGGACAACTCGTTTGATTTCCAGCAGCTCATGAACCTGTACCTCCATGCCAACGCAGGCGCAGGCGCAGGCGCAGGGAGCGCAAACGGCCCGTTCACCCACATCAACCCGAGCCAGGTGCTCGGCGAAGTCCAATCTCACGACGGTACCCTGAACCCGACCAGCACTTCCAACGGCGTCCTCTCGAATTTCTCGTCGCCTGCCGAAAGCTCACCGCAAGCGCCTACGACGCAGACTCGGGCGCCAAACCCGACTCGGCCACTGCCGAAATCGGTTGGCGGTAAAGCTGTCAGCAAGGCTGATGGCCCGCCGCGATCCGCTAGCTCGCCCAACCTGCAGGCGATGAAGATTGCGCCAATGACGTCGTCGACCCCGAACCACTCTCGCAAGAACTCGTCTGCTAATACGGGCACGGCCAAGAATGGGAAAGGCAACTCGGCCAAGTCGGTGCCTACGACACCGAGCAGCGAGGGCGCGTCGGATGGGATCGCTGGCTCGATCATCAGCGGTGGCGAGATGCCTACAATGTGCACAAACTGTCAGACGACCAATACCCCTCTGTGGCGGCGAGACCCAGAGGGGCAGCCCCTCTGCAATGCTTGTGGTCTCTTTTACGTGAGTCGCTGGATGTGAGTGGGATGGCGCTGACGATGATAGAAACTGCATGGCGTCGTGCGTCCGCTGTCTCTCAAGACGGACGTGATCAAGAAGCGGTAAGCGGCGAATTCAATCAACCGCCTTGCCCTCGCTTATACACATAGCAACCGCGCAAACCCTACCAAAGAGGGCTCGGCCCCCTCGCGCAAAGGTTCAAAGTCAAAGTCCAAGCCGTCCTCTCCCACCTCCAACACGACGACGCTCAAGCGCGTCCGCCGTACCTCTGAAGCCGGTCATCGCTCCCACGGGAGCCAAGACTCGTCTCTTGCCGGCAGTCTCCCGTCGTGATCTCGGTCCCTTTTTGTCACTTTGCATTTCGCACCTTTCTGGTGATTGGCTATCTATAGTATCGTGACGTCGGTCTCCATGTACCACTATGCGCGAGTGAAAGGAGCGCTGGCACTGCCGGTCGTGAAAGGAGGTCTGGCCGTCGCTCAAGTACAAGTAGTGATCGTGCGCAGTGCCGTAACCCGATTCCGATCAACGTACAGTTGCAGCAATCCATCACGGCGCTCGGCAGTGCTCGTCACTGTTGGCAGCGTTGACGCACCCGGCGTGTCGAGCGCGTAGCTAGGTCGCAAACGACTGGTCATTCACCACCCGGGGGTTGGAACGACTGCGGGGCTGCGCAGTTGCTGCGAGCTCAAGCTGGATGACAGCGCAAAGGTGAATGGAGAGCTACACGGCACGCAACATGCTGATCAGTCGCAACATGGTCAGCTCACTACAACAAGAAATGCTGTCCAAGCGACGGCGCCCGCTCGTCCTGTTCATCCTGGCGACGGTGTTTGTCACGGTCGTTCTGTATCACCGCTCGCCGCCCGCCGCCAGCGTCGATCGAGTACCCGGTCCCGAATACGTTCAAGACGAACCACTGGATTTCCCACCATTACCCGAGATCTATGATGTCGACTTGGGAGATCTTCAGCTCCCTGCATCCCTAAGGACACCAGGCTACTCGGTACTCGCGACCCAACTACATGCGTTCCTATCCCGACCTATCCTATCGCACGCAGACGCTGTCAAGCAGAATGAACAGGGCTGTCCGCTGCGGATCAGTGACCTCATGGTCAATCCGGATCAACTGAACGGCGACGGCGACTTTTGGCGTGATCAAGTCAATGAAGAGATGATTGCCGAGAAGCGTGCGGATCTCGTCGTCTGGCTTGCTGACAAGGCCGAGGCGGGTGAGCGGATCGTGGGGCGTAACGATGGAGGGCAAGGCACGAGGGGGATCGTTGTGACAGGTGGAAACCAGGCAAGTCACGGCGGACATGAGGGCGTGAGACGAGCGGCTGATGGTGGCAGGACACGACTTTGCGACTGTTGACGCTGCTGCGCGTGCTGCGCAAGTATAACGTTCAGCTGCCGATAGAGGTCGTCCACTTTAGCGACGAGATGACGGATGAAAGCCAGCGGAAGGAAGTGGAGGAGCTTGGTGGGACGCTTGTGGAAGTGCGCGGCGTCAGCAAAGCTCAGGGCGTGTGGAAGGCGAGTCGACCAGCATCTTGCTGACTTTGAGCTGACCCTGTCATAGAACTTTCAAGTTGGTACCATGTACGAGTCGTCTCCTGCTGACAACTTTAGATCAAAGGGCTCGCCATCGCCGAGTCGTCGTTTGACGAGGTACTCTACCTCGACTCTGACAACATCCCCCTCCGTGACCCGACGCACCTATTCGACGCGGCCATCTACCGCGACAACGGTCGTGCCGCATTCTGGCCCGATCTGTCGAAAGACCACGCGCACAATGCCATCTGGCGTGTCGTTGGGGAACAGTGTTCCCTTGACTATTTCACCTTTGAAAGCGGTCAGATCGTGATCGACAAGCGCGGGAACGGAGGGTTGAACCTCGCGGCGCTGTGGATCGCCAGTGGGATGATGAATGATATGTGGGTGGACGGAGCAAGAGGGGGCGATGGCTGACGGCGCACAGCGATTTCTGGTTCAGGCTGTGCGGGGGCGACAAGGACACGTTTAGGCCAGTCCGACTGCCACGCTGCACCGTTCATGCACTGCTGACACTGCGCAGATGGGCGTTTCGGATCTTGGACATTCCCTTTGGCGTGTCACCGCGCTGGATGGCACCGCTCGGCTTCTTGGACGACTCGTACAATGACCGGTTCTGTGGACAGTGCGTCTCTTGTGCGCAATGGCACCGCTGACGCCTGCAACAGTACCATGCTGCAGTACGATTTGGTCACACCCGACGGCTTTGACGAGCCGCCACCCCTCTTTGTGCATTCGTGAGTGACGCGATGCGCGACTACCTGTGCGACGGCTGATGCTCTGCGCAGGAATCTCATCAAACACCTGGGAAGCTGGGGACGTGGGCGCGGGAACACTTTTACGCATGTGGTGCGTTAACGCAACATGGCAATGGCAAAGCTGACGCGACGGATAGAAAACCATGGCGATCGACTCTTACAGTGAGCCGACACTGAATTATGCGCATCTCTGGGTTTATCACGTACGCCGAGTCCCGTGCTATACGATAGCTGATAGCATAGGACAATCCCCGCGGCATGTGTACCGATCTTGATCTTCATCCAACAGCGGTGACGGACCTCGGCGCCGAGCAGCGAGCCGAACAGCAGGTCGTGCTGACGCCACTCTCGGAACTGGAGGGCGAGCCGTTCTGGCAGTTTGACGACTTGTTCTGGGAGAGCGGTGGGCGTGTTGGCGGGTGGTGAATTGCTTGCATCGTAGCGTAGACTGTGGAGATCCGTGTAGCGATATGTACCATACCGTGTACTGGCAGATGCCACCGGGGCCTTACGTGATTGCAACTCGCTGTTGACTTGTGACTGCGAAGCGACCTACGCACTGGCTGAGGGCAAGATGCCGCCAGGACCAAGTACAAACACCAACCTGCTTGAAGAGCCGCTGATCAGAGTCTGTCGCTGTCGAGGCCATGCCGCGCTCGGAGCTGATGAGCCGCCCAGACACCGTTCGAGCTTCTCCGACGAAGCCATAAAGCCGCCCAACGACAAGTCGAAAAGGACTTCAACTTTGTACAAGTGTGTAGGCTGTAGTGTATCTGACGATGCTGAGGCATTGCAGAGCCTGCTAAAGTCGATCCCGACCGAAGGCGGCAGTGAGCTCGCGGTGGCCAAGCTTGAAGGCTGTATTGAGCGCGTCAAGGGATTGAAGCGAAAGGTGTGGTGGGCGATGATACGGTGTGGGCTAGGCTGATGCAGGCTGTAGCTGGACGACCTTCAGCCGGGAGGAAAGGAGCCGACGGCTTTGCGTGCACGGTTGGATCATTTGCATGAGACGGAGCAGCAGGCTCAAGCGAGCGTGGGGGCTAGTGCTGCTGCGTGAGTTGACTGTAACGCTGGGAACGACGTGGCTGACAACGCTACAGACTGGCGACATCGACTACCGAACGCAAGACTCTGGACCGGTACCTTGTCGACTACCTGCTGAGGGCTGGCAAGCCAAAGTCGGCACAGGCGTTGGCGAGCTCGCAGGGGATCGAGGTATGTATGCATGCCAGGCTTGAGAGCACACTGACGTGCACAGCCACTGGTCGACCTCAAACTCTTTGCCGAGCTCGAGCGGATCGAAACAGCACTCGTCAAGCGACACAGCTGTGCCGAAGCCCTAGCGTGGTGCGGCGAGAACAGAGGCACGCTCAAGAAGACGGGCAACGATCTCGAGTTTCTGTTGCGACGACAGGAATATGTCGAGCTGTGCCGGCGGCGCGACATCGAGGGCGCGATAGCACATTCACGCAAGAGCCTGGCGCCGTGGGCTGCGACGCATATGCGTCATGTGCAGCAGGTCATGGCGCTGTTGGCGTTTGGTGAGACGACGGGTGTCATGGTCTACAAGGTGTGTCTTGAATGTCCCGGCCGTGTGGTTACTGAGCTGCATCAGCAAATGTACAATGTCTCGCGATGGGAGACGTTGCGCGCCGACTTTCGCGCGACCTTCTTCAACCTGTATTCTCTCCCGTCGCAACCGCTGCTCAGTCTCGCACTGTCAGCTGGCCTTGCTAGCCTCCGACTCCCATCGTGCACTACCAACCCGGAACACTGTGCGCCATTGCTGCCCGCCGCGCCACCGCTGCACGACCTGGCCCACACGCCTGCTCCCCAACACGTCGGCAACATTGACTGCCCGACATGCAACGAGGACATGCGCGTGCTCGTCAAGGACCTCCCGTTCTCGCACCACGTCAACTCGTCCCTCGTCTGTCGGATCAGCGGCCAAGTGATGGACAGCGACAACGAGCCGCTGGCGTTTCCGAACGGCTACGTGTACTCGTCCAAGGTCGGCATCGGGTCAATACACCGGACTGGGCTGACTGGGTCTAGGCGTTGCAGGCCATGGCCAAGGCCAACTATGATGTGGTGACGTGCCCGCGGACCAAGGAGACGTGTTCGTTTGCTCGCCTCCGCAAGGTGTACATCTCGTGAGCGCCGAGTGCGTGTTGTAGACTGTGGTCATGCTATGCTATTGTAATGCTGCCATGCCGAGGACGCGACGCCGCACCGGCTTGACATTGTCGACTCGACGGCTGGCGTCTTGCATTCCACAATCCACGTCGGCCGGCCAGTCGTTGCCGGTTGGATCGATCGAGACTGAGATATATACCTGGTGTTGGTGCATGCTGCTCTGACCGGGTCTGCTCACCATGATCGACATTGTCCCTAACACCTCAAAGTGGTCGTACACTCCTCCGGGCGAGATCATCTACGATCCGTCCGGCTCAACAGCACGCCGTCGCCAACTGTCTACACCAGCGACGAGCCCCTCGCTCCGACGGTGGGCGACCGGGCCCTCTGACGCCGTTCAGTCGTACATTGACACGGTCAACTCGATTGTCGATGTGCGCGAAGAGGTCCGGCTGATCAAGCAGTCGCTCCGACCGGTCCTGCACACTCGGAGCTCGTTCTACCATTCCAGAGGCCCTAGTCCGGGACGGCTCTGTCAAAGCTGTGCAGACGGGCAGCACCAGCACTGCTCTAGGCCACTACCCGTTCCAGACCTGGCACCGGCACCGCCATCACCAGACCCGGTTGAGCAACCTTCACCACGCTCTCAACCCGACGACTGGCCAGAGGACACGCACAGTCTCAGCAGTCAATCTGACGCCGAGTCGGGATCAGTGTACGAGCTAGATCTCCACTCGTCCTACACCTCGCATCGCATAGAGATCGACCGACGGCGATCGTTCGAATATCAAAGGCGTTCAGACAGTCAGCAGGAAGCCCAAGGTCTTGGTCTAGTCTTCCCACCCTCGCCCAACGGTAGCGACGACGACGCATCGGCCTACGAGCAAGACTGGGCGTCAGAGTCGGAATTCGAGGCAGACTGGCCGTCGCCGTCGTCGAGTCCCCGTCCGGAATTGTCGCCGAACCGGCTGCACGCTACGGGAAGCACCTCGGATCTTTCAACCTCGTCTGCTTCGCTACACGACGTCGGTGACCTAGCACCGTCGCCTCCACCGTTGTATCAGGACGGTGAGGACACCGACTCTGAATCGGTCGGTGGGCCGCGCAGTCTTGCCAATGCGACCGACTTGGGAGCGACAATTGTGCGTCATCACTTGGGTAAGTGGAGCCAGCCAACCACACGGAACAGAGCTGACATGATTAAAGACTCTTCGCAAATCGCCAGTCATCTAGCCTTGCCTGTGGCGAACCGTATTCCTTTGACACCGCCGCCAGCTTACGACGAAGCTTCGCATCGTCCTGCACAACCCATCGCAATGGCGCGAGAACCCTTCGTCCACAATGCAGTTGCGTCAAGCTCGCGTGCTGCCGTGCCACAGGTCATCATGCCTGTACCACAGCCTACCGGCTATGACGGTCAAAGACCATCTGCTCCAGCAGTCCCCATCCAAGTCGGCTATCCATCATACGGGCCTCGTCTTGCGCCGGTACCTTATCCTCCACAGATCACGCATCATTACTCGTCGCCTGCTTCGCTGTCTTTGCACCCCGCGTCTGCGCCTCCGGTCCCGCCACGGCCGCATAGACCCTACATTGCGCCTCGGCCGCAGACGCTGCCGGAGATTCCGCTACGGCTTCGACGTCTCAGCCGTGATGATCTCGATCGACCCTTGCCCCCGCTTCCACCTGAGCGCGGGTCCAGTACTGCCAGCGACGACGACCGCCTCGGCCCGGTAGAGGGCTTCAATCCAGTACAAGAACGACCCCATCCCCTGCCGACTCCACCTCCCAAGCCTCTGCTGCGTGAGTATTCCGTGCCCGAGCTTCTACGATATCAATAACCGAGCTACGTAGAATACACCTATCACCCGACCCACGTCTCGCAGCACACACACCACGTCCTACCCTTACCCATCTCTCTTCCTCCGGATCGCCACCCCCTACCATCCGTGATCCCCATGCCGCCCAACCCCGCAGCTTTCCAGATCCTCGCGCCGAGCTTTGAAGAGCTCCTCCAGTGCTTGTTTGAATCGGGCGCGAGCAGGATCGAGCCGACACCGGATGTGTATGAAGTGGCTGACCAGGTTGAGATGTGCGCTTGGCTTCGGTTCTTCAAGGTCGTGACGCCGGAAGCGCAGCGCGCGCGACGACGCCGGCACTTTACCCGCAGGCATCAAGTGGACGAGTACAGGGTTGTGCTGGGCTTGCAATTGGCCGATGATCGACTCAAGCGAGTCGAGACGGGCAGTAGTGCGAGATCGGCCCCAAGCCCACTGTCGCCCACTGGACCACCGCTTGGCGCGACGCCATTATCAGGCCCGAACCCTCTGCTCAAGCTCCCAAACGACCACGACGGACGCCTCTCGATACTGGAACCAACCTGGTTCGTGCCCGTAGCGTTCACCAAGCGCCTACCCTGCCCCTGCACGCTTTCGACCCTGGCCGAAGCCCTGTTTGCCGCTCGGCAGCAAAGCCGGCTCTCAGGTTCTGGCACCGACGAGTCTGGCGACAAGAAGCTCTGGCAAGTCATTGAAGCCCATCGATCCCACTCTTCGCTTGCCGCGACGGCCAACGGCGTCGCCAGTCCCCTCATCTACGCGCACGACTCGATCCGGATCGACTCGCCCGATGTCCATTTCGATCACGCAGAGCTGAGACCGAGGGGTAAGACCAAGGGTCTGTTGAGGAAGATGACGATGGCCGCTGCTGGTGCTGGTTCGGGCGTTGGAGCGTTCAGGACGGCCGTGAAGGAGCGAGAGAGGGAGCGCGAGATGCGTGCGACGTTTGTAACGCCCTATCGGGCCATGGCGAGTGAATGACCGTTGTAACATGAAACGTTGTGGTTGTGAAGATGTAGCACCAGATGTATATACTGTCCCTTTGACCCATCAGGCGCGCCAGCCGACCCAACCTACACTGCCTTTGGACAAGGCTGGCCCCATGGCGTCGCTCGGAAGCCGGACAATCTCCCACGGTCCGGAGGGATGGGCAAGCCATGTCTCGAGAAAAAGCTGTAGCTGAGCCGACTTCAGCCTCGGTGTCTTGGCCATACGATCAAGGACTGACCACATCGGCTGACCGGAGCTCGACCACGATCCACACTAGCGTCTTTGGACCGGTATACCGCGCAATCGCCTCGACGAGCGGTTTGGTCAGGTGCTCGTTGTAGATACAATCGACCGCAAGGACGAGGTCAAACTCCATGCCTTGTGGGACGGATTGACCGTGCTTGTACGCTGGTAGAGCGTCCCAGTCGATCTCTTCGACTTCGACTACCGTTCCGGTATCTTGGACAGGCTTGAATTTGGTCTTGGTTTGGGGCGATGGGGCTGTCGGGGCGACAATGTTCAACCGCAGGTTCTTCGTCACAAGCTTGAGGTTCTCCAACCGATCAGAAGCGACGTAGCGGCTGAACAGAGGGTGCAGGAGGACAGGTAAGAGGCCGGTGCCAGTTCCGAGTTCGAGGATGGTAGGTTTGCGTGCTGGCTCAATCAGAGGGTTGAGGAGCGGTGCTTCGGCTGGTGGAAAGTAGTGCTGTGAAAGCAGATGATGCGCTAGGTACTGGCTATATCAAGTTAGACGTGCTGTGGAGGCACACAGGCGACGCACCTGGATCGCCATAGAACGCTACCTGCGTCAGTCGTGTCAGCCTGTCGATCGAACCCACAGCACCCAACACACCCGTATCACCCGCTCGGTTCCGCAACGCGCCCACATCCTGCGCCAGCTCCACATGGATGTTGACTGCTCTCTCCTTCTGCTTCTCTTTACCCTTGCGTCCCGCCCCGCGCTTGCCTGCCTTGACGATGCTCTGTAGATGATCGGGAGTGACAGACGGCCCAGGCACGGGCTCAAGCAGTAGATTGACATCAAGCACGTCTTTGGTCCCATCGATGAAGCCGAGGCCGGTCGTACTGCGCGGTGACTGGGATGCGAGGGTCGAGTAGAGGTCGAAGATCTACCAGGTGTCAGGGTAGATCGAAAGATGATCGATGATCGCACCTCGTTGTCTGCGTCCGTGACATGGCTACAGTCGCCAGGGATGTTGAGCACGCTGCTTGGAGGGACTGGCGACGAGAGCGGGAGCGGCGAAGGGCTCATATCGTAGATCACGGAAACTATAGATTGTTGTACGATTACGTGAACGACAGTGACCTTCTTCCGAGCGTTCCCCTTTCCAACATCCTATCAACCATGTCACACTTGCCCTCGCCTCCTCTGAGCGACAACGAAACAATGCACAACGCCAGCACTGGACCTTTCGCTTGTCCGAAGACTGGGCCCTGGGTTTCTATAACGATTACTGGCGAGACCAACGCGAACCTACTCAAATCATTGAATGCGAGGGGATCGCCGTCAAGACGCTGCGTGATCCGGTACGCTCATGGATCATGCGTGAGTGCAACCCGCTGCTCGTCCGATTGGACTACGAGGCTATCTGGGCATGGGTCGAGAAGGACCGAGGCTCGTCCATCTGGATCCCTGGTACTGTGGCCATCCTGGCACCGGTAAGTCCGCGCTAACTATTTCTCAGGTAAATCGGTGTGCTTGAACTATCTGCTCGCTCAACTCCTCGTCCATCACATACCCATTGCTTCGTACTGCACTCTCGCAGCTGCGCGAATGGCGTACAACCCTTCGGTCAAGGGCATACATATCCGCAAGACACGGTCGCTTTGATGCACCATGATTCGGGCTGCTTTGATCCGCCACTGCTTGCCGCGACTTCCGGTTCGGTATACACCATCCTGGCGGCCACAGCGTATCCAGAGCACCTTTTCGGTTTTGTTCCACGCAATCGAGCCTGAGTTTACACTCTCGACCTCTGGTCCAAAGACGAGCTTCGTGCACTCGAGTCAGTCACCCCCTTGGCGAGATAATCGCTGACAGCACAACCACAGGGCTCTGCGGAGGCATCTCGGCGATCAAGTTCCTCCTCGACCTCATGACTGGATTGACAATGTACCGGAGAAGATATACTCATCCATCGACCTTTTGGACCTTTTGGGCCCTTGCATGCGCACTATCGCGGCCCAAGATTTCGAGGACACCGGCGACTTGGAAGCCGACTTTGTTTGCCTGCTGCGCCTCATCCAGCATCGCATCGAGTGGCTGTCTCCCGAGACGTGGCTGCAGCTGGGTCAAGGTTGCTCCTTGGAGGTCGTGCCGGAACTCTGCCGCGACAACGTTCTCCACGTTTTCTTCATCAAGCCTGATGGAGACCAGCCACAACGCCTACAATCTGTGCAAACCAAGTTGATTGTGCCCACGCGCTACTTGGCCGATCGTCTGCTCGAATGGAAGGTGGGCCGCTCTCTGCAACACACCGCTACGCATCACGCCTGTGTAAGCACAACCACCGGAGTATCACCCATCCGCCGTACATCGCGCCTGTACAACGTCAAGTCACGCCCTTGCAACTTCAAGTTAAACCCTTGCCCCTGCCACATCAAGTTTAACCCTTGCCAACATGTCCAACATCAACACCCCACTGGTACTCGCGCTGCAACACGACGAACAAAGCTTGTTCGGTCGTACATCTACGTGTGCTAGACATTATCGACATGCACAGACGCGCGTCGATCGACGCGTCAAGGGTGGACTGCACCCGAATTTCTCAGGATATTGTGGATTGGACTGCACCCGTCGACACATCATACTTCATGCATGATCGCCGCCCACATCCATTCCAACCACTGTCCCCGAGCAACACGATATGGAAGACGCCGAGTTCCGGGCTAAGCGGTTGATGTGGGCAACCAACCTGCACAGCACCTACTGGGGATGTTGCTCGCCAACTAAAACGTTGTCGCATGACAGCATCTCGGTCGCGACACTGCTCAACCCAACCTTGACGTGGAGGGTCTACGAGGTCAACCCCATCATGGTACGGGATTCCTATGTCAAGATCTGGGAGCACGTCGAAGAGAGCATAACCACATTCCCGATGCCAAGCAGAGGACTGGTAATGTATGGTCAACCGGGTATAGGTACGTTGACCGGTGGCAAGACTTTCTGATGACACTTGCTTATAACTGCTCAGGGAAGACTACGTGTCTCACCTTCCTCTTAGCGCAACTGCTGGCGATGAAGCGCCCGGTCCTTCTGGCCCCTCACAAATCTGACTTCACACTGTTTACGGACAGAGGTGTCTCCGCGGTCACGGGCGGCCTTTTTCCACAGGGCACCGTTGCGCTAGTGGACTGTGACGATTACAACGACGGGGTTCCGGAGAGCTTCGGCGCACCCACCGGGCAACGCCATGACTTGTACACGATCATCGCAGTGTCTAATCGTCCTCAACGGATTGCAACCCATATCAAGCAAAACAAACCCCGGGTTTTGACAATGCCACTCTGGACACATGACGAGCTCGACAAGTTCATGTCAGTCAACCACCCGGAAACGGCTCGAGCTGACACATGACTTAGGGCACTGCGTGCTTGCCTTGAGCCCAACATCCCTCTCATCCCTCACCGTGACAAGTTGCCGCGGCAAGAAAAGGAGCACGAAGTCGTGTATACACCAAAGGAGGTATTTGATCTCTTTGGACCTTGTATGCGCACCGCTACGACTGTACGCTACGCCAAGACGGGCAACGTCGAGAAAGACTTCTCCCATATCTTGAAGGCCATCAAGACCGTCGCCATTTCGACACCCATCAAGAGTTGGGAAAGTTTGCGAGAGGATACTTCAGAGATCATCGCCGTCGAAGATCAGCGGCACGGCGTCAGCCAGCTCTTCTTCTTCAGGCCAATTTACGATTTCCCACAACTCGTTGCAGGGCCACAAGGGCAATTTTGTCTGCCAACGAGATATCTCGCTACGCTCTTTCTCAAGATGTCGGCTGGCGAGCGGTACAAGGAGCAGGCGCGCTTCGTAGCTTCCTTTCGCAACCATCCTGCGGTGCAAGGGTCACTCTACGAGGCTCTGATCCTGTCCTATCTTTGCACTGACAGCGGTGCCAGGCAGGCTCAGATGTGCTTTCCGGGGCCAGCAGAGCTCGGTGATACGGCGTTGCCACTACCGCTCAATCAAGCGAAAACCTTGTTCGACCCTCGAGGGAACCAGCAGCTACAAGCTGGTTATCTACATGTCGCGAAAGCCGGAGCGACCGCGGTGGACGCGATCTACGTCGACACGGTGAACGATACGGTTTGGACTTTCCAAGTCACGGTCTCCCCGCGCCATGACATTAAAAACAACGGTATCGTTGATGTCATGAGCGCCATGGGGGACGATTTCCAAGTGCTCCAAACTCGCTATCGACACGTATTCATCACGCCAGACGAGGAGCGCGGCAAGAAGCTCGTTGCCAACTTGCCGGATGGTCCCGGTACTCACAAGTACAACCGCCGGCATACCCTAGCGGTAGGCTACATGGTGGTCCCAATCGAGGATGGACCGCGCGATGGCTTCGTGAGTCGCTAGTTTCCGCTTTATGATGTCTTTGCTGACTGAAGCTGCAGGTCGAGTGTCTCGCGGCTGTCAACCCGATGCCGATTCGAAACGCCACATCGGCCGCCGTACTCCTGCCTGCCGTCGCTTTAGCCTCACAGGGTCCCAGCCCTAGTCCAGCCGCAGGGGAAGGGATGGCGAACGTCAGCGCGATACATCCGAATGCAACGTCAACCCCTTTGTCGCAATCACCCAGCAACTCTGACGAGGCGTTACCCATCGACGACGTGGGTGCTACGGCGGCTAGCACTGAAACGACGAAGGCATCAAGCGCGGACAGTCTCAAGAGGACAAGGGACGAACCCTGCGATGGCGACATGAAGCGGCGCGTACGCAGACAGCCAACCCGGTACGGGTTCCCCGCTGGCACGACCTGATTGTGGCTTTGCATACGCCCTCGCCCGGTCCCACCTTCCCTGGACCCATCGACCAATCCAACTTGTTGTCTTGTCCATCCAATGCTTGTATCATTAGCTTGTAGAATCTATCCGTCGGATGCATTGCATGCAGCAGCACCAAAGCGACTTGATGAATCACTGCGCGATGTTTACCGTTGCTCCGCTTGCGACCAAGATATCTAAAGATACCAGTATGAGATCGGATCGTTCGAAGGCGGATAACGTAGGCGGATATGTACAGTAACAACCTGTCCGGTACAAAAGAATTCCGAGTGTCACCTCAACGTCATGCCCTACTGCAAGAATTGCATCGAACTCACCAGTAACTCATGACGCTCGACAACAGCAGTACTCGACGTGCATACCGACTCTGGTTTGAGGCCCGTGAGTGACATCACAGTCAGAAGCGCAGCTTTCAGAGGTTGTCTTTCCCACAAGCTGCGCGTGGTCAAGGTGCAAGTGGGTTGGTTCTGCCTATATTCAGAATCACCTGTCAAACTGCGATGCTATACATATCGTACACTCCCTCAAGCGCTCATTCCACCAGGCTTATTTGCCGCCCTTGCGCACCATGTCCAAGAAGCTCTCCTTGGTCAACCTATCCTCCTTGCCGCCACGGCCGAGAATGTTGTCGCGCTCCTTCTTGTTCTTGGGTCCATCGGCCTTGATTTTGGCGCGGTCTGCAAGCGAAAGGTCGGCTTCGTCGTTGTTTGCTGATGCGACGAGGATGGCATTGAACAATTTGATGACTGAAAGGGGTCAGCGGGTTGCCTTGTGATGAACTGCTTGATGGGTAGAGCTCTGGGCTGGTCTCGACGACCTGTCATAGGCCGTACAAAGCAGACGACACTCACCACCCCGTTGAGCGACCTTTCGCAGCCCACGCTCCCACTCCTGTCCACCACCCGTCGTACCCGGCGCACTCCAACCTTCCACCACGTCCCTGATCCGCGCTCGGTCCTCCTTTTGCTCCTTTTCAATCTTGAGCTGGCGCGCGGCCCGGCTCTCAAGCGAGACGGTGGCAGCTGACGGCGGCAGCTTTTTGTTGGAAAGCGAGAGGATGGGAGTGATGGTGTTGGTGGCCGTCTTTGGTTTCTTGCTGGTGCTTGGCCCGGCTGAGGGCGCAAGCAGCGAAGTCAGGGTTGAACCGAACGTTGTGGCAGATGTTGCGGTCCTCTTGCGCTCTAGCTAGGTCAGCGACTATACCACTCGACGAAAACAGCATGCCCACTCACTAGTATTCTTCTTTGATGTGCCACCGCCCGCCTTGGCAGCCTCGATCTCATCGCCCGTATCCATCCCGGATCCGTCCTCATCCACGTCCATGCCATCGTCCTCGAATCCACTGGCGTTCGATACCTCATCATCATCGCCCTCACTCTCAGGTTCAACCTTGCGTTTCTTTGCAACCTTGACGCTCGCCTTTGGTCGTTGCGGCTGCTTGCCTTCAGCCTTTGACGAGGACGGTCGGGCGGAGGGGATAGTGACGGTCGCCTTTTTCTTCAGGATCGACTTTGGCGGTGCTTTGGCTGACATGTTGAGTCTATTCGGGTCCTTACCAGCAGGGATGGCGCTCTGAGTTGCTTTGGGGACTGAAGAGCTTGCGGCAATCTGAACAAGAGGTGATCTTACCACCTGTACGGTTTGTGCACACAAAATCGTCTGTGTCACCCGCGAACTTTGATTCACCTAGCAACTCTGATTGCTATCGTCATGCTAGAGATGGCGTCGCCTCCACTCAATCCGTGCTCGCTGTCAACGCTTCAATGAGCTACCATATCCCACTCAGCGCCCTGCTCGCACCCTCGCCAGATGCAGGACCATCCAGATCTATACCTACATCAGGTGCCATCCTCGGTTCAATACCCGCAACAGCTCCACTTCACCTCGCAACCGCCTTCCTCCGAGTTGCCGACCTGCCAGATTTTGAGGCTGGCACAGTGGCACCAGCGGCTCGAGCTCTGATCATCACTGGTAAGCGTGCAGACTGGCACGCCGCGCTCGAAGAGGAGGATGAGGACTGGACGAGGGAGAGAGTTGGAGATCGCAGTGTGGCTGCGCTGATGCGTCGAGTGGATACGAGGTCAGTCGTGCTGGTACCACTAGTGTGTCAGTAGCTGAGATTATAGGTATTGCCCATCACCACAGCATCTCCTACTGCTTTTGAGTCTGCTGCACACCAATCCGCCCGAAGCGCCATACGACCCCGGCGCAGCCAAGAGCGCGCCTCCGTCATTGCTGGCACGGCAGCCCGGCCTGATCATCCTCTGGGACACACTGCGTCACTGCATCGAAGACTCGGCTATTGAGCCAGAGGTGATCCATGAATTTGAAGAGCCTGATGAGGAGAGTACTCGTCCGAGTTGGCGCTTCAAGCAGGGGTGCGTGAGCTGCGTACATGGCTCATAGAGTCCACTGCTGACACGACGTCGCGCAGGATACAGCTGAATGACTACATGTCCATGATTGCCACCGCTCGCAGCACCGTCGCTCAATTACCGTACGTCCACTCTGCACAGTATCAAGCAGCACCGAACATAACCACAGCGGCTCGCCACAACTCATCGTTCTAGAGCCGCTGTTCGAAGCAGGCTTGACCTTGCCAATCACGCCCGATCCAGGCAGCAAGCTCTCTCGACGGTCTGGCACAGCGAACGCAGGTAGTGCCAAGCGGGTGTTGGTGGCCCAGGGCATGGAATGGCTCTTTGGCCCCGAAAACGTCGGCTACGTCTTGCCCGGTATGTGTGTGTGGATGGTCACTAGCACGGATCCTCATGCTACGCCAGCGACGAATCCAAGCGCGTCCCATGTACTGTACTATCCGCCTGTAGGGTCAGAGCCGGCACAAGAATACCTCATGTCGAGAGACACATGCGAGCACTCGCAGTGGTCTTCAGCTGCCGTTCAAGGTTTCGACGATGAAGCCGAGGCGGAAGGCGGGGCGTCAACTAGCAAAGGCGCCCGCTGGCACTGGGTCCACACAAACGCGTGACCGATGCGATTCATCTATTATTACACCGTGGTATCGTACCTGTACACTCTACACCTGTAATGTCCATGTTCGGTCTGGCGCTACCACTTGATTTCGTCGTTGAAGTATTTGGCAATCAGGCCGAGGTAGTACGGCTTGAGCTTTTCGACCGAGGGAGGATCGTCGGACTTTGAGTAGAGGTCGTATGGGTTGAACTCTTTGACTGCTTCGAGCATTTTTACTACAAGATGCGGATCAGCTGAGCTCCTGGGCGAAGTGAAGGACAAGGACTGACAGTCGTGCTCGTTGCAGAGGTGCATGTATGCGCCTTCGCGGTGCCACGGGTAGAAGGAGTGGTAGCGGATCATGGCGAGCGCTTCGTCTGGCACTGTCTTGTCTCAGCTGTCTGTCAAAGAACGGATGGCAGAGAAACGCACAGGTCGATTGCTTTTTGCAGATGTGGTACAGGTACTCGTCGTGGCCCCACGAGAGCATGACATTTTCGAGCCCGCATCCAGGCTCTGCATGCGCATCAGTGGCCGTCCTAGAGCACATCACCCAACATACCATAGATGCCAGTCTCGGTCGAGTAGACCGGGTGATCCCAATCCGGGTTCGCTTTAAACGTATCCGGGTAAATGTTCTTGTCGGAAAACTTGCAGCCGACGACAAAGGTGTCGCCAACGACGTCCCATTGGCCGTCTGCGCCGAAGAAGCACAAGAGCTTGCCAAGGTCGTGCACGAGGCCGGTGACTTGCATCCATTCGGGCTTGCCGTCGCGGCGCATCGCTTCGGCCGTTTGAAGCAGATGCTGGATCTGTGAGAGGGACGTGTCGGGGTCGGACTCGTCGACGAGGGTGTCGAGAAGCTACGTTGGACAGGGATGAGCGCTGCGCTTGTGGCGTGGGAGTGGACGGACCTCGATTGCCTCCCAGACGGACATGGTTTTCCGCACTTCGGTTTCAAACTCGGCACGGATCTTGCGGTTGAACTCGACCGTCTGCTTGCGGTGCTGCTCGGCGTAAAAGTTCTTGACGCGGTCGCACGCCTCGTCATACTGCCACGAATGTCAGCTCATCATTATCCGTCAATCCAGGCGCAACCTACAGCGCGAAACGCTGATCCATCCTTGTCAAGAACCGACTGTTGACCGTCGTGGCTCTCAGCCTTTGCCTTTGCCTTGAGCTTTGCAACATTGACATCATCGACCTCGTCCGAAATCCGGTCGAGCTTTGCAGCCGCGCGGTGGATAGCCTCGGTGTATTCTGGCGCGTGAACCATTGCTGACAGATCAGTAGGTATGTCAATCTCTGGGTCCGGCCAGGCGTCAGCTTATGTATCTCTGGAGCGCAACTGGCTCGCCGTCAGCGGGTCGTTTGCACTCGTCCGCGAACGGACTGGGTCGTTTGCGCTGCACGTGGCGGGGGGCCGGTCGCGGTCCTGAGCACCCGAGTCCGGGGGCGGAGCGAGACGTCAACGGGAGAACAGCCTGTCGGCGGGTAACTCGCGCGCGCGGACGACACGGCAGCCACGGTGGGAGACGATTATAGCGTTAAAGTAGCAAACGCAAAGGCGGGTCCGTGCTGCACTTAGGCGGCTGCAGAGACGCCTTTGTCGCGCACCTACCCCGCATGAAGCGTACCTATTAGATCGACAAAGGGGATCCCCACGTGGTGATCGTGCACGAGCTTTTGTCACGGCAATAATCAGACAATCGTCCGGATACCGCAACGATCCGCTGACGCACAATGCCAGACGGCTGGAAGACGCAGACACGCGCGCGACGGATTCCACGCGCGGATGATCCAGGTCCGCTGACGCTCAACTGAAGCCCGGAGCTAACGGACATATCAGCTCCTCCTCCCATTGTACAAAGCGAGTATACGCCGATAGGCTCGGGCCCATCGACGCCTTCGGGTACGAGGCCTTCGACACCGCTGAGCTATTCTCTGCACCGGCCGGACCAAGGAAATGATGAGCCGCATGATGAAAGTGCCTTCGACCGCAAGACTGGACTCGGCGAGATTGACGAAGCGGCCGTGATCGCAGAAGGCGAGGAAAAGTGCGTTTGGCCGATGAGTAAATATCCCGTGTGCTCATGTTCACAGTGTGACCATCTTTGTCTGGGTTCTTGTCTGTACCGCCGCCATCTCGGGACTGCTGTTCGGTAAGCCATGTTGTCAAGTCAACGCCAGTCACTCACGCAGTCAGGCTACGACACGGGTGTCATATCTGGTACGCTGGTGGTGATAGGCAGAGACCTCGGTCCTGTCCTCAGCGACGGCCAGAAGGTGCGCTTTCACCTGCTTTGATCGCAAGCGGGCGCTCACGCCCTCAGGAACTCATCACATCCGCCACAACTCTCGGCGCTCTCATCGGAGGCCTCGTTGCCGGCTCGCTTTCAGACTATACCGGCCGGAAACCCGTCATCGCCGTCGCAAACGTCATCTTCATCGCTGGCGCCCTAGGCCAGGCAGTATGCCACACTGTCTCTGCAATGATCGGCGGCCGCTTCGTGATTGGACTTGGCGTTGGACTGGCATCTTGTATTGTCCCGCTGTATATTGGCGAGCTGGCACCGACCAAGATCCGTGGGAGGATGGTGACGATCAACGTGGTGGCTGTCACCCTCGGTCAGGTCTTTGCTTATGGTGTGTGCTGCTTTCTGAGAGACACGCAGGACTGACGCTCGTAGCGATCGGCGCTGCATTCCAGCACGTCACCCATGGTTGGCGCTACATGGTCGGCCTCGGCGGCGCCCCAGCCGTCCTCCAACTCGTCTCCCTCGTCTTCCTACCAGAGTCGCGTACGTTGGTCACCACGAACAGTCCAATCGCATGCTAATCACGCAGCTCGCATCCTGCTCAAGCAATCGCATCACGCCAAAGCGCGCCGCATCTTGGCAAAGATCTACCCAGCCGCCACCTCGCGCCAAATCGACCTCAAAGTCCTCGTTATGGATGCTGCAGTCAAACAGAGCGCTGCCGTCTCGCAATCCACAACGTTCTTGGAACGTGTGCTCAGCATTGTCAGGATTGGCACGAATCGTAGGGCGCTCAGTGAGTCGTCTTTTGCGACCATTGCCTGTCCAATCGCTGATTGCTATCCGAGTTATTGGATGCGCACTGCAAGCATCGCAGCAACTTTGCGGCTTCAATTCGCTCATGTACTATTCTGCAACGCTGTTTTCAATGGTCGGGTTCAAGAACTCGACAGCCGTTGGACTTGTGATCGCCGGCGTGAATTTCATCTTCACCCTCGTGGCACTCAAGGTTGGCAGTGCTGGCGCCCGTTGTCAGCTTATGGCTCACACGAGGTAGATCGTCGACCCCGTTGGCCGACGCCGCGTCATGCTCTGGACACTGCCCGTCATGGTCTTTGCGCTCGTTCTCGCCGCAATCTTCTTCCACTGTGCGTACGCCGCACCGTCGTGGACGCTACTAACGCGGCAGACTTGACGCTCAAAACGGGCGGTCAACTTGACGAGACGGCGACGTACTCGTCAACGTGGTCGGGTCTCGTGCTCATGGCCATGATCATCTATGTTGCGGGCTATGCGACCGGTCTCGGTAATATTCCATGGCAGCAGGGTGAGCTGTTCCGACTTGAAGTCAGAGGTATCGGAACGTCGATCTGTACGGCTGTCAACTGGTACGCATCAGCCGCTGCTCGCAGTCTCCGCAAGACTGATACCACTCATAGGTCTTTCAACCTTTTGATCGCCGCGACCTTTCTCTCACTCATGAAAGCCGCGACGCCATCCGGCGCATTCGGGCTGTACGGCGCGCTCTGTGCGCTCTCGTGGATCTTTTGCTATACCGCCTACCCGGAGACATCCGGGTCAGTCGTACCCTACCGGTGACCGACCGCGAGGCTGATGTCAATCAGTCTATCGCTTGAAGAAGTCTACTACATCTTTGAAGATGATTTCGGGATTGCCAAGAGTCAGGAGCTACGGCGTGAGAAAGCACTCGGGCGTGATCTTGCAAACGACCGGATACTCCGAGAGGGCGCAATCTGACGCTACGGTGCTCGAACCAAGTTGTAATCATAGTCATGATCACTGTAGCATACATTACGAGTGCTTCTTCCCACCCGCCTCACGCGTCATCCGCTTGACGGCCTCAAAGTCGGCCGCACTCGGCCGCCCATGCGTCCGTTTACCCTCGACCCGTGTCGGCTGCGGGCCAATATACGACGGCAGGATATCGTGCACGCTCGTCAGTACGTTGGATGGGTCAAAGGGGGCCGAGGAGAACCCTGGTGGTGGGAAGGACCGGAGGAGGTGCTCGAACGACGTGTGGGAAGGTGAGACGGGGCTGACAATGTTATCGTTGCGAAGCTGCTTGACCTGGAGGGATAGTGTCAGCGTAGCCTGAGGGAGTGCTACCTACCTGATCCCGCGATACAGTAAAGATACTCGTCGGTAGCCGTTCCAACACTGCACCCTGAATCATGCCCACCCAGAACGGCAAGCTGAGAACCAGCCTGCGCCCGCCGAGGCCGGTATAGTGCAGCACAGTCTGCATGATCTCGCGATACGTCATGACTGAGTCACGTCAGCGACCCGCAACCGTTGCCTGAGACGGACCGTCTGGACCGCCGGCTTCGATAATCTGGCCCGAGACGGCGCTGATAGCTTTTGGATCTGAACGGACGCTGATTTCGACGGCGCGGGCGACGTCACCGGCGTAGACTGGTCTGGGTGTGTGAGTTATATTGATGCGGTGCACGAGGCGGGACTGACTGGAACAAGGCCTTGCCGCCGCCAAAGACGGGAAGGAAGGGCAGGTACTTTGCTAACGTTGCAAAGCGCTGGGGTCTGGTCAGTGGCTTCGACTCTCGCTGCAGAGACTTGAACGTACTGCGAAGAAGGAGTCGCCGGGGCCAAAGATGAGCGAGGGGCGGATGATTGTGGCTGTTGGATGATCCTGGAGGAACGCTTGTTCGCCGAGGGCTTTGGTCTTGGCACTTTCGGGAATCAGTTTAGTAGCGCTAGTCACTTGCTCAATCACGCACTAGGGCGTCTCTGCATCGACACTCGCTCCGATAGCGCTGACATTCACGACCCTGTTCACACCGGCCCTCTTGGCGGCCTCGGATACCCGTCTCGCACCTTGCGCTTGGATCGCATAGAACTGCTCGGCCGAGCCATTGAGGATCCCAGTGAGAGACACGACGGCGTCGGCATCCTTGAAAGCGGCCGTGAGGGCTTCGGTCGAGTCGGACGCGGTGATATCGATTGCAGCGGGGGGGAGTAATTGTGAGCCGATGGAGTGTAGGCGAGCTTGAACTGTGCTGGTTCAGTTCTGGTCATACCTGCAGCCTAAATCAGAGCGTACGCTTCTCGGGCTGCCGTGAGACCAAGACGATCCGGTTCCGCGAATCAGCAACGAGCGCTTTGGCGATGTACGAGCCTGTACAGGAGCGATCAGCGTCACGACAGCCAGAGATTGAGAAAACAGACCGAGAAAGCCTGCGCCTACGATGACGACCTTGCGAGATTGGAGACTCATGGCCTGCTTTGTGTATGATCTGCGTTGCGGCAACTTTGCACTTTGCAACTGCGTCGATCGGGGAAGACGGTGACGTAAGCGATTACTGTTTCATGTGCTTGGTTGGTCAGTGTGGCACTTGAGCGTCGTTGACAGCTTCCCTCGCGCCCTGTCGACACCGTCTCGGTCTACGGCGATGGCAGTCGTGTTGACACTATCGTATACGCCGTACACTCCTCGCGGGAACAGCCGAGCCGAGCTGCTGGGCTAACTGCATACCAAGGGTTTATGCATGACTCAGATTTTGACGTGGCACGTGCTCGGGCGGTATCAAATGTTGGCCATAACTCGGCCAGAGCACCCACCCGACTTGTTCGACATCCCAGTCAACTCAGTCGGCAATGGCAGCGGCACACGAGCAAAAGCTGCGCAAGGTAGATGGCCTCCTCATGGAGGTCACGGACCTGAAAGCCGGGGTCGTGTACGTCGCGTACACGGGTAGCAGAGCGCAACACTGATGAGGACTCGACAGACTTCCCAAGGACGGGCAACGGAATGTTTTAGTCACCTCGGCCTTGCCTTGTCAGTAGTTTTACAACTCCAGAGGCTGCCTGTACTCCCGGAGCCTCTCGTCCGCTGTACGACGAGCAGCTCTAGACTTTGCAGACGGCTGTCAAAGGACGTACCAGAGGCTGACTCAACCAACACAGACGTGAACAACGTCCCGCACTTGGGTAACATCATTGGCTCGACACTGTCCGCAGATGTTTTCGCACGCTACTCGCGAACGCTCAACGTCCCAACCCTCTATGTCAGTCCCCGTAGCGCACTCT
This sequence comes from Holtermannia corniformis, assembly GCA_001599935.1. Taxonomy (NCBI): domain Eukaryota; kingdom Fungi; phylum Basidiomycota; class Tremellomycetes; order Holtermanniales; genus Holtermannia; species Holtermannia corniformis. The sequence continues at coordinate 383,218 of BCIJ01000016.1, read as the reverse complement.
GCTGCCCGCTGACGCCACCACGCAGGTCTGTGGCACGGACGAGTATGGAACCGCGACCGAGACAAAGGTATGTTGCGTATGCTACCAGATAACATGACGGCTGATGGTGTGCTCAGGCGCTGGAGGAAGGCGTGTCCCCTCTGGAGCTCTGCACAAAGTTCCACAACCTCCACAAGGAGGTTTACGAGTATGTAGCACTCTCATCGAGTTCCCAACTTGTGCTGACAATGCAGGTGGTTCGAAATCGGATTCGACCACTTTGGCCGGACTTCGACCGAGAAGCACACCGAGTGGGTTGCATACTCTATCACGCGCCATGCTGAAACCACTAGGATCACGCAGGGGATCTACAAGAACATTCACAAGAACGGCTTCTTCAAGCAGGAGACTGCCGACCAGACGTACTGCGAGGATGACAAACTGTTCCTCGCCGACCGGTTCGTCGAGGGCGTGTGCCCGCAGTGTGGCTACGACGTCAGTCGCCGCTTGTGCCCGAGTCGCAAGCTTACACGTCCAGGACGCCCGCGGAGACCAATGTGATTCATGTCAACTCACTTTTGCGTCCCCCACGTCGCTGCTCAACCCCCGATGCAAGCGTAACAAGACGCACAAGGTCTCTGTGCGGCCGTCGACGCACTCGTGCCTGCGCCTCGACGCGCTCCAGTCCCGTCTCGAAGACTGGATGCAGGCCGCTCGCGTCAAGGGCGGCTGGGGCTCCAACGCCGTCATCACGGACAAGGGCGAGATCGTCGAGCCCCGTATGCTTGGTGGTGGCTTGAGACCGAGTGCTGTCACGCGTGATCTGAGCTGGGGCGTGCCCGTGCCAGAGATTGGAGATGAAGAGGAGGACAAGGCGATGAAGGGCAAGGTGGCTTGTGAGTGACACAGCTGGGCGAAAGGTAGAGTTAACAATGCTAGACGTCTGGTTCGATGCCCCGATTGGCTATCCGTCGATCACGGCCAACTACACGAACGATTGGGAGAAGTGGTGGAAGAACCCAGAGAACGTCGAGCTTTACCAATTCATGGGCAAAGACAGTGAGTGCATTGTACGACCTTGGGCCACGGTTGACTTTACAGACGTCTACTTCCACACCGTCTTCTGGCCGTCTGTCCAGCTTGCCGACGGGCAAAAGTGGACCATGCTGCACAACCTCTCGAGCACTCGTGCGTCCTCGAGTGATCCTTCGAACACGACTGACGTTTCGCAGAATACCTCAACTATGAGGACACCAAGTTCAGCAAGAGTCGCAACATTGGCGTGTTTGGCAACAATGCAAGGGAGACGGGCGTTGCGCCCTCGGTCTGGCGCTACTATCTGCTCTCGCAACGGCCGGAAAACGACGACTCGTCGTTCCTGTGGTCGCGCTTCATTGCGTCCAACAACGGCGAGCTCCTCAACAACCTCGGCAACTTTGTCAACCGGGTGAGTGCGCCATGTGTACGAGTCACGAGCTGACATGTACAGACGATCAAATTCATCAATGCGAAACTGGACTCGATCGTGCCCGGTCCCGAGGGCTTCGAGGGCGGCGAGGTGCCCGTGGCAGCGTCGGCCAACAATGAGCAGGACCGCGAGATTGACTCGTCGTTCGTGGCCGACGTGAATGAAAAGTTGGCAGAGTACCGGGTCAGCATGGACGCGACCAAGCTCCGCCACGGTCTCGCCGTCGCCATGGCGCTCTCTTCGCGCGGGAACCAGTACCTGCAAGAGAACACGCTCGACAATGCCTTCTTGACCAACCGCAACGAGCGATGCGGTATCGTCCTCCTCAACGCCATCAACCTCATCTATGCCCTCACAGCCGTCTTCCACCCGTTCATGCCCAGCACGACAGCCGAGATCCTCAAGCAGTTGAACGCGCCGGCACGCAGCTTGCCCCAGGCACTCTCGATCGACGTTCTGCCAGGTCACAAGCTCGGCCAGGCCGCGCACCTGTTCCGCAAGATCGACAACCCACTGGTCGATGACAGCGAGATCGGCGAGCAAGAGCGCAAGTGGCAGCGCCAGTATGGCGGTGGCTCACAGGCGCTGTCCGATGCCGTGACCGACGTGGTCGGTGACCAGGCAAAGTCGAAAAAGCAGATGGAAAAGGAGAAGCGGGAAAAGGCCGTGGCTGCTAGGCAGGCCGCTGCGGAAGAAGAGGAGCGGCGCAAAACGCCAGAGCAGCGCGCACTCGAGGCGCAGCTCGTGGCACAGACGGAGCGTGTGCGTGCGCTGCGTCTCGGTCAGGCCGAGGGCGATGTTGCCAAAGAGACAGAGACTGTCAAGGCTCTCAAAGCGCAGATTGCACAGTACAAGAAGGCGGCAAAGGAGGCCGCACAGGCCTAGAAGTACATACGTCGTCAGGTCATAATGCCATATCTAGCCGTCACGAGTACACCTCGAGCTCTAAAGAGCCTTCCACCTCGCCCCTGTGCGGGCCCCACTCGATCCTCTTGAATGTCAACCACGCTTCAAAGCGTGAAGGACAGACATGCCACCGTAGCACGTGCAGTTGCGGCACGCCTTTGAAGATTGTGCTCGCCTGGTCGGTGAACGCCCTGCGGTTCGCAAGCCACCAATCGCCAGCGCAGCGTTGCGCGTTGACAATGCCAAAGTGGTGCTCGTCTGGAAAGATATTTCCGCTCAGGTAGTGGTCGTGGTTGAAGGCAAAGATGCGTAGCTTTGGCATCTCCGCCAGAATCGAAATGAGCGTCGTCTAACGGGTCAGCAGACGGATTTTCGACAGATTGAACGCACCAGATCAAAGTCGAACCGCCAGCCAAGTCTACTATGATCCACAACCTGATGCGAAGACGCGCCCTCTTCATAGGTAATGACACGCCCTTGAACGTTTGGGCGCAGGCATCCGCACAGGTCCCGCCAGGGCATCGGCGCCACGAGTAGTTCAACATCCTCGAGTAGTTTGGTATGCACCGTGCACAGCTCGCGCACACTTTGCGGCGAAACACCCGGGGCCATGTGCGCGTGCAATGTAGTCAAACTAGCAGGTAATCTGGGCACATAGTCCTCGGGTGGCGGCGGAAGGATAGGACCATCGTCTCGGATACCAAGATACTTGAGACCAGGCGGGATAGCATCGCCGTTCGGAGGGAGATGGCAATTGGTAATCAGACTTTGGAGATTTTTCGGTAGCTGGGGCAGCATGATGGGTTGGCGTAGGGAAACCGACAATGTCTTGAGCGCTCTCGCCGATCTCAACACTTGTCCGAGTCGGTCGGCGTTGAAATTCACATTGACCAGCTCGAGGTGTTCCAGATTGACAATCGCGTTCAGCCCGTCGCGCGTGACAGCGTCCAAGACGCTTGCAACGTTGATGAAGCCATATTCCATGCCGCGTCGGATGTTGCGCGGTTGGCTGAACGTCAAACATTTCAAAGTGGATGATGATTGCTCGAGAAGAGCTACCAGAGTCTCGTATTGGGGCGCGATCATATGCCCGTAAGCATCATGGGATCCACCATCGTAAAAGCCCTCGTCGAGCAAGTCAATGCTCTCGAGTTGACTGACCAGGCGCAGTGAAGGAGCAATGCCCATCAAATTCGTGTGCAGTCGAAGGGAAGGGACGCGAAGTCGAGCGGCGTGTGACAGTAGAGGAAGATTGATGTCATCCGAAGGGCGAAAGCCCGTTAGGATGTTTTCGGCGACGATGTGGGGGAATAGTGAGAGCGATAGGCACTTGAGTTGCTTGACCTGAAGCAAGGCAAGGGCTTGTGACTGCCTGGCGATGGTGAGGATATGTGACGTCGGCATGAGCCGCAAATCCCTACAACGTCAGTCGCAGCGAAAGGAGGTTGCCAGCTCACTGCACGAGGGCCTGAGCATCCGCGTCCACTATGAAGGCTTCCAGGGCATCCTCTGTAACGATTCTGATCGTTTTCAAAGTCATGCCTCGCAAGCATTGTCGCAACCAGCGACTGGTGCCTATGCCCGATTAGCAACGTTAAAGACTGCTGCGGCGTACTAACTGCCAAAGCTCCTGATGCCACGCAGTGTCACCTCATCATCCTGACCTCTATGAACGAGCTCGGCACTGCCAGACCAGTTGCGGCTGTACTGATGAGCCACTGCATTGGTGAAGATGGGACCGTCATGGGATCGTGGATCGTCTTGCGACGGCAGGAGGAAGGCCGCAATGTCCCGCAAGGTCTCGGGAGCGAGCGAGAACAGCAACGCGGTAGGCATCTCGCAGGACAGGTTGTCCCCGGCGGCCACTTGACCAGCACCTGTGGTTGTGGTGGTGGAAGAGCGATCGCATGTCCTCCCTTTGCAACCAGTGCACAGTTTCGCACCGGGCTGCGCGGCCATCATATTACCACAATCGGAGGCAAAACCCCGAGCTCGGAACCAGAATTCGCCACAGGGAGCCTGACTGGCGAGCCAGGATCTCTCCGAGCAAGTCCAGAACCAGCTCGGCCTTGCCGTCGATCTTTGGCAGTTTGACGGGCAGAAGACCAGGCAAAACTCGGTATGGGGCCTTCGAGGTGGATGGCGGCGAGGGCACTTGATGAGTTGAGTGCTGTCAGGTGCTGTTCCGGTGGACCTTTTTCCGTCGCGCCTTGGCCTTGGGATGACTGGGGGGGGATGAAGCCAATGGGATGGCCTTTCCCTGATAAAGCTGTCCCGGCCTCCATCGCGCAAAGGACCGCGCTGGGCTGCTCGCCGGTGTGAGGACCGGTCCCTCCTTGCAGACAGGCGCACCGGACAGGCGAAAGAGCGATGTGTCACTCGCCGCGTGGGTTCAGCAGGCCCGCACATGGCCAAGGCTAAAGCCAATCGCGACGGCTAGTAAAACGCTGCTTTGAGCAAGTAATCGGGGTACCTCCACGTCGCAAGTCTCGGATGACCCCGTGCTGCTCTGGTCAGTGACGCGTGGACGTGTTTCTGTCGCTCACCCTGCAGTGTACCGGGTCCTGGGAAACCGGTTTAACGCCGCAAGGGCCTGGATTGCCGGCGTCAGGCGATTCCAGCTCGGTGGTACGGTGCAAGCTCATCCGAGGATCGTTGAGGATTGACACGCGGCTCTCTGCGGATAGGAGCCGATGTTAGGATCCCAGGATGATTTGGAAGTAAGACGTACGAAAGTTTTCCACTGATCCCCCTGGCGGTCATTGACTCGGCGGCCTAGTATCGCTTTCGTAGACGTATCTGTTGGCTGAATACCTGCAGAGTCAACACCTCAGCCTCGCTGACAGCCAAGGTTGTGAATCCGTAGCCATCAGCTGACTCGGCCAGGGTCAGAGAATCCCTTCAGCGCTGACGTTTGAGATGATTAGTACATGAGCCACTGACTGATGACCAGCACATTTGCAGACCATCGAGCCAACCAGATGACATCAGCTTTTCCATATCGAGTCCAACAGGCTCAAGCAACTCGCCTTTGGCTTGAAGACTGCGAGGCAAGGAGGATAGGTAAGTGCTGCAGGCAGTGTCGAAGGCGCCGATGAACTCGCCGCCGAAGAGCTGCTGATCACCGTTGAACAGTGCGACTGTCAGTTTTGGCCGCGGGTGGAAAGCCGGGGCTTGCGGTCATTGCTGACACGACAATATGTCTGTTGGACGGTGGGTGTCGACAGCTTGTCGCGGAAGCTTACTCGATCGGGTGTTGGAGCGCTCTCGCCACCGACTCGGAATCAGCAGGGCCGCAGCGCACGCAGCGAGCGAACAATGGCTGCTTGGAGCGAGCGAACCCCGAGTACTTGACAGGTGCTGACGGGATGCTCAATCGACGGCGGTGATGCGAGCTACTCCTGGGTTTGTCGGATACCGGTTCTCGCGATGCGACGCCAATGGATTTGCATCGTGCAAAGTCTGCGACGTGAGCTGCCAGGTCACTCACCGACCGTGCGGGATACAACAGACTGCTCCTGATCCGAGTCGGTAGCTGACGACCGACTGATGTGATGACTGTCGAGGAGCCATGCCGCGATCACAGTGGCGGGCCTACCTCTTGCCTGTATTGGTAACTGGAATCTATCCGACATCCGACACGATGCTGGCGATGACGATCCGACGTTGATCAAACATACGGCCTTTCGAATGGCAACCGACGTGCAAGACATTCCATCGTCGCGGCAAGACACGCATTCGAATGTTGTCGGGTCGTGTCCGGCGTTTGGCGTTATGTCGGTCGTGCCGCCACCGCGATCCGAGGGGGTATCGGGAATGATTGCAGACACTGAAGCGCAGGCAGACTGCGCGAGTAGAGGTGAGTAGGTGATGATCTGATTGCTGCCTTTTGATGCGTCATCTGCTGATGGCTTTGTTGGTCTGATCGGTGGGAGCGGGAGCTGGCCTGCATGACCTCTGCAGAGGTTGTCCGACCCCGCCACTGCACGCCGCCGGCCTTGTACTATCCCCGTCTGACAGCTGTGCTGTATACGAGGGAACCCCTTCAAGGCGGCTCGGGTCCCGTTGACAACAAGCACTGTCGGAAGAGCAGGCTCGGATGCAAATGTCGCAAGTGTGCGGACGAGCTGGTGTTGGGCGGCCAGCCATCTGCTCGCTTGGGCAAGTGGCGGACGTCGGGACGGTGGGTAGTCACGTATGCATGCTACTGCATTGCTGCACCTGGCTGCCACCGAGCCGACTCCGCTGGCTGATCGCACCGGGCTCGTCTCTCGCAAACACGTTTGAAAGGCATGCAGGCATCCTTGATCATTTGCGCGTGTGCTGATCGTTCAGCATAGATCATACGACGCTCTGCTTGCATACACCTCGACGTCATTGGCCTGGTTGTTTACGACTCTCACAAACTCACCTTCGATGCGGACCAACCTCGACTGCTCGCTCTCGCTGCATGTAACATGTCGCCTGTAAAGGTACGCCCAATGCGTCAGATCGGCCTTTGCCTTTGTAGGAGAGTCGAGCGCGGCCGGCGCGGGGCCGACGGACGGCGTCGAAGGAGTAGCGGGCATCGAGAGACAGGACAGGCTGATTTGGCGAGAGCGTCAGAGCGTCATGAGCGCGATTCGCAGCTTGCTTGTGGCCTGTACTGCCCCTGCCTTGGTTGGATGGAGTTATTGCGACGTACAAACGTACCGGTTTGTCCGTAGGCGCATACCGTCCTGTCTCTGCCTCCCACGCAATTTGTCGGGCCATCGTCTGCGCTCCCCTGTCCGCCTTCTTGCATCGCTTCGTGTACGCACTCGTTCTACGGAAGTTGCTGTCTACGGCCTGTGGTGTCCAGGTCAGCCGGTGCAGCCGGTGCAGCCCTTCATCGGGTCGTCCATCGGGTCGTCCGGGAACGCCTTGGCATGGGACGATGCTAGCATTATCCTCAGGCGATAATGACCTCGTCTATGCGAGATCACGCAACAGCGGCTTACCTTGCTTGCATGTTGGCTTGTCTGCTGGAGGGCATGGCCCTTGGACAGGTACCGTGACGGCTCGGTGCACAGAGTCTCTATGACTGTAGCTTGACTCCTGTTCGCCACCGTGGCTTCATGGTGGATTTTGTCTGGCAGTGACCCGGTCGAGGGAGACTAGCTGGCACCACCGACGCGAAAGCCCCACCTAGACTCCGTCAAGGTCTCCGCGTCGGCAGCTCTGCCATGTCTTGGAAGGCATAGACTCACCAGTACTGGCTATGCTCGTACGCCATCTTCTTCTCTGCTCGCGTTCGCTTGGTGCTCTTTGTCTTTGCCTTGTACGGCTGCACCCGCGGCTGCCGCATGGCGGACAATCCCTCACGCCATCAAATCTGGCCGTCTAGATCCGCCACTTGGGGTTTGCAGCTGCCAAAATTGGTAACTCCAACTGAGGAAGCCCGTGGCCCAGATCCTATCGGCTACACTAGCAACGTCCTCCCGTGCGCTGTCAGCAGTGAGTAAGATACATTTCGCACGTCTGACAGCCAGCGAGAGCCCTTCGGCCGCCTTGGATCAGGCGCAGTGGCGACGACGTCGGACGCCGGACACCGGATGCAGACGAGCAGCTGCTGGCCGCTCCGCTCGACTCGCTCGTGCTCGACGCGTGTCACGACGCTACTTGTCCTGTTCCTTTGTCGCCACGAGGCCCACTGAGCTGATCCGTCGGCCCAAGGCGCCACCAGCGTGCATGGAAGTGATGGTCGCCCGGACCTAGTCACGAGGACAGCCCTCTGGCAATTCGCCACCAGTCGCTCGAGCGTCAGGCTTCTGCGCCCTCGCAAAGCTGATGATCCTAGACTCTTTTCGATAAGGATTGTTAATTCTTGCCTTGAAATTCAAGCGGAAATTGGCGTGAGCACGAAACAGCTGATCGGGTATCGCATGGTACGTGTCTCTCCAATCGACGTTGGGAGACCAGGAATGATATCATTGCAGCCTCCTTGTTGCGTCATTTGCCGCTCTCACTGCCTTTCCTGACGCGACCTCTTGTGTTAGGCGGAAAGGCAGCGTGTTGCGTCATTGCGTGCCGATGTGGAGCGAACTCTGTCGATGGCCTCAAGTATCCCGGGCGTGTCGGCGGGTGAGTTGAGCAAAACGCACGTCAATCCAGGAAAGCCGCCACCCGAACAACATTGCGCGCGCAGTGGACCCCGGCTCTGCTTTTGGTATGTTGACAGAACAAAATGTGCCCTCGATTTGGTGGCAAGTCGACGAGCACGAACGACTGCGGCGTCACTATCGGGTCGGTCACGGCGGCATAAGCAAGCAACACGGATGCTGTCCGTTTCAAAATCATGATCTAGCATTTCGAACCAGCAGACACAGGCGCCGTCCAGCCAACGCAAGGTCCCTTTCGCAGTTGATGTGCGGGCTGCTGTGGCCTTCCGGTAGCTATCGCCAGCCCTTGTTATCGCTGTATTTACGCACACTCAATTGCAACAGATGCCTATAGGAAGCCTATACAACGCCAACGTCGCGGCACGTATCCACAGTCCTCAGTTCATGGTGATCACTCGTGCGTTCTCACAGATGCACCACTCTACCTTGTCCTCGTCTTTCGCCTATACGTTTCTCGCAAGAGCAGGGATGAAGGCGTCGACCCTGGCAGCTCTGTATCACGGAGATGGGATTCAACCGCTGCGACTGACTCGAGGATTGCGATTCTCGACTGCAGCGGAGAGGCGCGGATCTCCTTGGAGGAGAGCGGGACTCGAAGCATTGTTGAACGCAAACGCCGCAGGACGAGTCGTGCATCATCATGCAATCATACAACTACAAGGCCGTTACCACTTTGTGTCATTCATTCAACGGCTCCCCCTCCCGACTTTCTCAGCCAGCCTCTCTCTCAGCCTGCGCTTCCGACCCTCGTCATCCGCCGGTACGCCAAAGACGGCGACGGTCCCATGCTGCGTCGCACAGAGGATCACAGGCTCGTCTCCGTCTTCGGCCTGGCTTGGGAGTAGGATCGTGGCGGTGCATAGCGGGGAGTTGACTGTACGGTTCAGCATCTCGATGCGTCACAGACGGAAGATGGACAGACCTATGAAAGACTCGCAAAAGTAGCCCGTGTCTTCTGGTTTCATCTCGCGCCTGGCTGCCGCGTTCCACTGCAAACATCAGTCTCGATTGGCGATCGGTGCACGACACCGCACCATGTAGACATGACCATCCTCGCTCCCGCTCAAGACCCTGCCCGCCCGCGCATGCGCCCGGATATGCGACGACTGATTCGTGTGCCCTTTTGCCGCCCGTCAGACTCTGTCCGTCCGCAAAGGGTCAAATCGAGCTCACCTCTGAACTTGAAGACCGGTTTGAGGTCTGGCCAGGTATACAGTCTGATTCGGCTATCGTTGGACGAGACCAAGACTTCGACAATGGCCTCGTCCAGTGCATCAATGCAGAATTCAATCCCCTGCCAATCGATGATCAGCCTTTGTCTGGCAGTAGAGCAGGACGCACCGTGATCTTTGACGATCGGTTGTTCCTGCCGCGCGAGCTGCGGACCTTGATTGCGCTTTTCCACTTGCTGTGATCCAGAGTCAGCCGATGAATGTCATTTGGTTAGACGGATACGGACAGAGTCTCTGTATCCCAGATTGACATTTCACCCTTGTGCCCGCCGACGGCCATGCTCGCTCCGTCCGGGCTGAAGGCTACGGCCGTTGGGATCTATCAGTACGTCAGTGACAGGCATGTTTGGACAACGGGTCGTTGGCGGTGGAGAGATGAGCACTTACATTCGAGACGTCTGCTGAGCGAACGACCTTGTTCTCTGGCGCACTCCATCTGTGAAACAGGGTCAGCTCGACACCGACGCTACAAGCGCACGTACATGCGCAGCTTGCGATCCAGCGCAGTACTGACAAAGAACCGATCGTCGATGGGATGAAAGTCGACAGCCGTCACAAAGTCATCATGCTGTCGTCCGTCAGTAGGGTGCTCCTTGTCACACTCGACAGACCATGAAGACGCCCAAGCAGCCTTCTTTTTCCGGATGCCAGATTCTCACGGCCCGGTCCATACCGCAGCTGAGAAGGAAGCCGCCTTTACTCCAAGACAGGTCGAGGATCTCGCCTTCGTGGCCTATGTACGCGCGGTGGGGTAGATCGAGGAAGGGCGTCATGTGTTCGAGCTCGTCTTGGTCGCTCGCGCTTGGTGGTGCGTCATCTGGGCTTGGTCGACGGCGCCAGATGTATACTACCTGTCCGCGACCAGCTGTTGCGAGCCACTGTCCGCACTGACTCAAGGCCATGGCCAGGATCGCCGTCGGATGTTTTGGGACTGACGCGGTCGAGCTGACAGATAGCTTGCGCGGGGAAGCGGACGCAGCAAGCGTGAACGCCGGCGGCGTCAGCGTCTGCACGATCCCGAGCTCTCCACCTGGCACGAGTCGCTGTGAAGGTTTGAGCCCTCGGTGGGATACCTTTGTCATGCCCTTTAATCGACTTGACTTTCTGCTGAGCTGCGACTGGCTTGCATGGGTTGAGATGCGCGAGAGCGCGGTTTCGACCGATACGAGCGACGTACGCTTGTTGATCGTGTAGGCCGTGCTCGGGTCGAGTGTACGAGAACGCGTAGGTGGGCTGAGGATGATACTGGTTGGCCGGTGTTTGCGAAACCCACGGAACAGGGAGCGTTTGCCAGTCGATGCAGGAGCTGATGACGCGAGGCCTGGTTCCGGGTCTGAGCATACAGTTGGTGAGGCCGAGCTGGAGGTCGAGGAGGACAGGCTTGGTTCTTGTGTCGGAGACGTGGTGCGGGCTGGTCGGATGGTGAGCTCTGAAATCTGGCGCGAGGGCGATAGGGGTGGTGTGGCGATGAGTAGTGGTGATGAGGGTGGTGCTGCTGGTTGTCAGCACTAGCCAAACGTCCTATAGCTCTAGTCTGCAAACGCTAGGTGCGCACCAATGCGCAGCACTCACCTGCATCACTCGAATCCAGCACGGTCTCGTGTACATCTCCCTTGGTCGACTGATAGCTTTCTCCCCTGAACAGCGCTGGTATCGGCAGCGGCGGCAAAGACAGCGAGATAGACAACGACGGCAGAGCTATGCTTGGCATCCACGAGCCCAAGATCGACGTTGAAGCGTCCGACGGCGCAGAGGGGCTATCCTTTGGGACCGCTGCTGCCGGGATCGGTGTCGGTGCAGCCGCCATTGCTGCGAGGGTGAGATGGGGATCTCTTTACTCTTGTAACCGCTTGGCTGCCAGCTACGGACCGGATGGCGGTGCTCGGCAGTGCATGCAGAGAGAAAGCTAAACAGCAACAAGCGTCGAGCGTGCGACGTCGAGCGGCACAGACGCCACCGGCACAGCACTCTTTGCCGTTCAACATCCACCATGGACAGCATCCAAGCGTACGAGGCCGACATTGTGCATGCGAGGACACGGGACGGCCGCCGGCATGGGCTGATCCGATGGGAGGGCGACAGAGGGGCCGAGGACGGCGTGTGGGTCGACAGGTGGGTTTAGGGGAAATTGTACAAGCGATGTAGGCGTACTACTTACTGCTGGGTGCATGGATCCGAGGTCTATGGCTCATATCTGACGCTCACGAGGGACTACTGACATGGCTGGCTGCTTCAACGCGTCGACACCAGGCAAGGAACCGTGCTCACCCTGACCCAGGTTCGACCTACTGCACCTCATCCCCTCACTCCCAGCCTCGACCTCATCTCCACCCTCACCAGCCTCGTCCACAGGCTGGTCATCCCTCCCATCCGACACCGAAGATACATTCTTCCTCTCGTCTCCTGAGCGTGCCGCGTATCATCACCGTCAGAACCAAGCCAAGCTCGCCGCCCTCCGAACCGCTAGGATCCACGAACGTCAGATTGAAGATGGCGAGCGGGCCGCTGTCATCTCAGACGAAGGCGAGGTGCGCCACACCCCTCCCGAACTCAGTACAGTACTAATTGTGCAGCCGCCCGAGGACATTCAGAAACTCATGCAGCACACCGCTGCGGCTCTACGTGCCTCGCCCTCTCGACATGTCTTGGAGATGAGGATCTTGGCAAACCACGCGTCGGATGAGCGGTTTGCATTCTTGAGAGGTCGGTGGGCGACCGCCTGGGCTCGGATACGGGCCGGTGAGGCTGTCGCGGTCGCGGCTGGCACCGGAGGCGGTCTGGGCTTGGGTCTGGGGTATGCCAGTAGCGACGAGGAGGGGAGTGACGGCGACGGCGACGGCGACGATACTGCATCCGCAGATGCGTCAAATCTACCGACTGCTCCGTCCCCACCCCCACCCCCACCACCAGACGTCGACGATACCTTACCTCCTTCTCCACCAGACGAGTCCGAGCCAAATCCACACACGCAACAAGTCGCGAGCGTAGAGTCGAGCGTCGATACCGACGCCGCACGGCGCGCACATCGCCGCGAACGCGCAAAAGAATGGACTTTGGCGCGGAAACGCCAACGACTGGATTCAGAGGCGGATCCGTAATACCCGTGTTGGATCGGTACAGGTGAAATCTGTGTAACATGCATGTGTATAGTGGACTTGTATGCTGAGCGGTGTTCTATGGGACGCCGCTCGTCCTTCCATCACGGTGCTCGCTACCTCGTCAAGGTATTTGGCGCTCTGCTTGCTCCTCAATACAGGGCACCAGAGTGCAGATAGGAAGCCTACACCGCTGCCAGGACACAGACGGATTTCCAGCTGCTGCGCGCACGGTCTACTTCTAGCGCGGCTTCTGCTAGCGAGGCGCTAGAGAAAAAGTCGGTCCGCATGTTGTAGGCGAGTGCGTCGTTTGTCCCAAGCACACAGCTCCTCTTATGCGTAGCGAGCACGATACCACCCCTCCAGCCCACTGGCCTCCAGATATCACGTACCTAACCCGTCCCCGTCTGTCCCCGTCCATCCCCAAAGCCCATCTCGCCCTCCTCCACCCCTCACGTCCTGCGTTCAACCACCCCCCAACGCTCAAGATCAAACCCATCACCGATCCCAAGCACCCCGCAAACGGTCAATCCGGTCTGTTCGCGACGAAACGCCTCCCCGGCAACGAGTTGATCTTACCCTATCTCGGGATCGTGCATCAAGGCGAGAGCGCATCCCACGCGGAAAGCGACTATGATCTGAGTCTACTCCGCTTAGGGCTCGAGCACGCTGCGAACCCGACGAGAGGGGTACAGCAAGTCGATCTGGCGATCGATGCCGACAAGGCTGGGAACGCGGCGAGAATGGTGAATGATTACCGAGGCGTAGCGGACCGACCGAACGCAGAGTTTCGAATGTGTGATGCTGGAACCGGTGGGTTGAGGATGGAGCTGTGGACGTTGAAGCAGGGCGTGGCCAAGGGCGACGAGGTGCTTGTGAGCTATGGAAAGGGGTTTTGGAACGCTCGGGGGTGAGCGCGCAAGGGTGATACAGTGGACGGTGAGCTTGACCTGAGCTGCCAGGAGCGCACACTGACGGCGCTACCTCGGCAGTTTAGCAGCCAATGCATTACAAGCCACAATCAAGTCGATCGATGCAGCGTTTGCGCCGCGCACCGTAGGTCACTTGATGCTTGTCGCAGCGCTCACCTCGATGCAGAAGCAACCACTGGGCCTTTGCGGTTAGTCGAACACATCACTAATGCAAATCCGGGCCCGCAATCTCAGTCGCCAAACTGTTATAGTAGAGTAGGGTGCAGCGCAGCCCACGGTGAAGCAGATCGGTTGACATGCGCGTCTGCGGGTGTCATTTCGTAGTGATCAATGTATACCGGGCTTGTCCAACGCGCTTTGCTCTTCTCAACCGAGGGATGGGTAGGGCTGCAGTGCTCCATCATGGAAATAGGCATATTCCGTCAAGAGGGTGTCACCGTGTGTCTGAGAGGGATTGCGCACTACACAACATCAGCGTCAACGCAGTGGTGTTGGTGCCGATCGACACCCGCACCACATCATTCTATGCCAGCAGTCCATGGCACCGACACGCTCGTGCTCTACCAATCCCCACAGCAATCCGTGTCACCCCTGCGCTCGACCTCACCCCCCGCACAGCACCCAAGAGATTACAATGCATCCACGGCCTATTTCCGTCCCAACCGTCGCCTCTTCTCCTCGGCATGCCTCTTCTCCTCCGCCTCGGCCTTTGCGTCCTCTTCGCGCGCGATCCGAGCCGTGCGCGCTTCCTCGCGCGCGAGTTGGGACGCTGACACTTCCATATCGGACCCAGAATCGGACAGGTCTCGCGCTAGATAGCTGAATTGCATGGGTTAGCGCTCGCTTGGAAGACGGTGATGAACTGAGACGAAGCCCGCTGAACGCGCATGACTATGGCGGGTAGAGCAACGGCATCGACAGCGCGCTTGCCGTGGGGTCCGCCATCCACAATCGCGCGCACCAACGCTACAAAGCGCACGGCAATGACTGGTCAAAGCACACGCTTTGCCCAGAAGCTCAACCGACGCCGGGTGTATAACCCGACACGCACGAATTTACAGATCCGCCCGCCAATAGCACACCAACACCTCCGATACAGATATAAAGAACACGGACGCACTCGGATTTCGTCTTGCCCCGTCCAAAAAGCTTCCAAATCTCCTCGGAAGCATTAAAGCCTGCTGCGCCTGCGCCGGCACCAGGCGCGCGCTCGCGTTCCCTCTTTGCGCGCTTGAGATCGCGCGCACGGCGTTGGCGTTCATATTCCCTTTCTGAATCCGTCTCGGAATCGGATCCCGAAGCCGAGGCTGGGGCTGGCCGCTTGCGCGCTGCGGGGACTCCGATCCTGCCCTTGGTATTAGGATTGGCAGCTGGAAGCGGTTTCGACGTTGAAGCTTTCGGTTGCGGATTCGGTTTTGATTTCGGTGGGGGTCGGATGGTTGGTTCTGCCGCTTTGGGGGTGGGTTGAGGATGTTTACGGGCGTGGGTGCTTGTGCTTGTGCTTTGTGCGGGTTTGATGATGCTGGTTTTACTGGTGCTCGGTTTGGTGGAAGCTGATGCAGGCATTGAACTTGATGTCGTCGTCGCCTTGCGGATAGGACTGGCAATCGACGTTGTTGCTGCTGCTGGTGTCTTCTTGCCCTGGCCAGCGCCAGTCAATGGTGAGCCAGTCCTCGGCTCAGGCCGAGACGAGACATCATCAAAGAATCCCAACGGCCCCACGCTAGCGCCCGCGGTCGCAGCCAACCGCTTGGCTTTGATCTCGCGATCAATCTCGTCTATACTCCTCAGATCGCGCTTTTGCTGGTTCAGTGCGTGCAGGACCGGTTGCGTCGCAATGGCCGCTGCGAGCTTGCCCCGGGCGGTGCTGCTGCTGCCGCTGCGACCGGTGATGCGCGGTGGAGCGTGTTTGGGTCCTGAAGAGGTTCGTGGGTGGGCGCTACGGAGTGGTTTAGACCGTGCGCTCGTGCTTGCGCTCGGGGCGGGCAGGGGCTTGGGCTTGGGTGAGGCCGAGGCTGAAGCTGAGAATGAGGGGGACTCTCTTGGTCGGGTGAAACGATCTGTGGGTGTTGATGAAGAGGACGAGGGACGTTTGAGTTCGGCTCGGAGCTGTTGGCGTGTCAGTATCGTGCGCTAGGCCAACGTTGGGATTCCAATCGAGGGGATTGTTCGTTGGCGCATGTCCAAGTCATGAAGATGGAAAGCGAACGATTACGCCGTGGTGCTGTGCACCCGGGCCGAGGTGATTGACCAGGGTGTACGTCTCCCCAGCACGAACGATAGGCGGCAAAGGGAGCGGGCAAACTGACCTTTGCTAGAGCAACACTGCCTGCGCCCTTTGGTTCGACCGGCCCACTCGGTCGTTCGCGCTCGCGCTCCCTCTCCTTGTCCTTGTCAGCCCTCTGGCGCTCTTCTCGCTCTCTCCGCTTCTTGTCCTCCCGCTCATTCCACAGTGCCGTAATCTGCTCTTCCCTCTCCTGACGGTCTCGCTATGCCCAGTCAGTTTCTTCAGCCGTCACCGAGCAAGCGCACCTCTCGTGCCCGTTTCTCCGCTTCGAGCCGTTTCGCGTCTTCTGCCTCGCGCAGCGCGTCGAGCTCGCGCGTACGTTGTTCAGCGCGTGCTTGGGCTGCTTTCTTGGCTTTGAGGAACTAGCCGAGGTTAGCGTATAGTGAGATGGGTTGTGAAGTATAACACGGTGCGGTGATGACGCAAGTGACTGTGCGTACCTCTGCCATGATACCTGTGCGCCGTGTGCTATGTGGTCCTACGAGTCCATGCTGGTGCGATCGAGGTGCAGGAGATGGCGAGGCGATGAAGTTGCTAGCGAGGTGCTAGCGCAGTGCTACTGCCTCCACGTGTCAACCCCCTTTGACTCCTTTGAAACCCGTCTCGATCGCGATGCCGTAAGTCCAAGAGTGGCGAATTCCCTAAACGAGCCAACTGCCACCGCCGTCCGCTTGGTCAGCTCGAGCACAGAGCAACCAGAGCAACGGGGCAATCCACAGCGGCCCACCAAGCGAGCGAGCACGCGCAATGGCAGCTCCGACACCGCACACATCCCAAGACATCCTGAACCTGCTCCAGGCGAGCCTCGCCCAGCAGTCCCAGTCGGGGCCGCAGCCGGGTTTATCGTTCGCAGATCTGATCAACCCAGGCCAGGGTCCTATCGCGCTTGGGAACATGGCTACGCCAGCTGTCGTCGCGGGCGGCAGGCAGTCGAACGCGGGGACTAGGACGGGTGCGGCGGGATCCCGTCAGCCTGCTGCAGACCCGGCGCCAGTCGAACACAAACGCAAGAATACAGACTTTCGCCAACGTGACGAGGAGGACGAGGGTGAGTCTGGTTGCTTTGCGTAGGACCGAGCGGGATTCGGAAAGGACACTACGCTCGTGGGACTGGGCGTCAGGCTGGGTGTGGAATATCAGTCACATCACCGTCAAAGGAAAGGATGGGACCCGGCCCTTGAATGGATAGAGCACCGGACACGGTACGCAACCCTGCAGATGCCGATACGAGGCAGTTCACGCAGCGAGTCGGCTGCGTCCACACTGCCAGACGCTCGCGTTGGGTACGTGCCGCCAGTGTGATCTTGCCGAGCCTATGGGCGACACGCAATCGCGAGGTCAACGGTGTCTGCCCGCACACGTAGCGCGTTGATATAGAGCCGATCGCTAGTCTCTTAACGTCTTGACCTGTATACATGCCAGTTGCTAAACAGAAGCTGGTGAGACACTGGTGACGTTGTGCATCCATCATCCCCCTGCCGCCGCGCAACGGACACTAGTGTAGCCGCCAAGCTACACAACTATCGAAACCGCGCGCGTTCTATCTGGTCAGCTTTGCGCATTCGCCACAGTGCGAGACGTCGGCAGGCTCCTAGCTTCGCAGCTGTCGACGTTCACTGTGTCTCGCCGTCAGTCACTTGAATGGGCATCAGCCTGCAGATGTCGCTGGCTGGTTGCCCAATCCCGCTACGGAGCGGGACGCATCGCAGAAGGATTAACGAACATCGACTCGCTCGTTACCGTCCGGGTTGACGCCGTGCGTATACTGGAGAACAGGATGACGAGTGCCAGCAGTCATCTGCTGTACAAGCGCCAGGGCTCTGTCGGGGCCAGCGCTGGAGAGGAAAGCAGCTGTCAATGCCTTCTCTATCTCCAGGGTTGCAGCAGTGATTGATTCACCAGCTGCGCAGGCTCATGTATCCCTACGAGTCCGTTATCGCAATATCGCGCTTGCACATGAAGCCAAATGCCGACACAATGGCGTCAAATGGAAGCTAGCCGGTCCATTGAACAAGCACTGCGAACTAGTATTGACTCGCCGCAGTTTCGTCCGACGAGGATCCTTCCGGCCACGAGGACAAGAAGAAGAACACTCGGGGAACACGACGCAAGTCTAACGGGGAGGCAAAAGAGGCAAAAGACCCTGCCAAGCTGAACAAGCGCAAGGAGCAAAATAGGTGAGCAATCACCCGTCGCGTTATAGCATTCTGACAGGCTTAGGGCGGCACAAAAAGCGTTCCGAGAGCGGCGAGAGGCGCGAGTCAAGGATGTGCGTTCAGCTGCGCTGCGCCCATCAACGCTGACTTGCCTAGCTCGAAGCCAAAGTCGCAGAGCTCGAGAACAAGCAATACGGCGTCAGCGTCGAAAACGAAAACCTGCGAGAGCTGCTGGCACGCCTGCAGCAGGAGAACGTCGCGCTCAAGCAATCTGCGTTCACCTTTTCGGTTCCCCTTCCGAGCGGCAACCAAATCAAACCGCCAAGCCCACCAGCCACCGAAGGCAGCCTCGCCAGCGTGCAAGATTCGCCCGAGAGCATTGTAAGCTCGAGTACGGATGCGTCGGGGCCAGCCCAGACATTCCACGCCGACCCCTTCAACGCATTTGTTGCCGGTCAATCGCAGCCGCAGAAAAAGTCGTCTCCGCCGCACCCAACCTTTGCGCACCGAGAGAGCTCGGAGAGCAGTGCAGCGTGGTCAACTCTGAGTTCTGACGCCAACGCGCAGTCACAGGCGCAGACCGATGCCGACGTACAGGCTCTGCTTGCGTCCTTCTACCCCGCTGCCAACAATGCGCAATCCTTCCCCGGCCCCGAGACTCTCGCACAGGGCAACAACCCCACACCCTTCACTCTGCTCAACACGGCTCCAAACTACATGTCGTACCGGGATGAGAGTGCGCTTGCGCCCCCGCCACCGGCAACAGCTCCGGCTCAGGTTCCCATGTTCACCCAGTACCGCGACGTCACACAAAAGGATCCAAACGAGGCGTTGATGGACGACTTTCTCGCGTCGCTGATCCAGTCGGGTAACACGGACCCGTTCAACAATGTGCCCGACCTGGAGCCATCGAATGCAAACGACCTGTTCCAAGCGCAGCTTCAGCAGCTGCTGCAAACAAGTCCAAACGTCGGCGCGTACACACCAATCTCGTCGGTGCCGTCGTCCCAATCGGCATTCTCACCCAGTCAGTTCCTCAACAACCCATCGCCGTCAAGTTCGGCCACGATGCCGTCGCCCGCTACGTCTGGAACCGGCTCGCGTGCTGGCTCGGGCGTATCAGAAGCTGCACCGTCAGGCCCTGTGCTGAACACCTTTGGCCCAGTCTGCCAAGACGAGGAGATCCACATCATCTCGAAGAATGGCCGGATCTGGAAGCCGCTCGAGCTCTGGGAGAATGTTCGGCGGGAGTTTACAGTGAGTCATGCGGACTGTTCTGTGACGTGACTGATTGGCAGAGCTCGGACGATTTGGTCATCGACGACCTGTGTTCGCAGATGAAGGCCAAGGCTACATGTTCAGGTGGTACGTCCTCAAGTCGTGACGTTGGCTGATCAGCGCAGGCAAAGCTGTCGTCGAAGAGTCAGAGGTCCGCGCCTACTTCAAGCATGTATCCCAGGCGCACGATCAGGGTCTATACAAGGACGGCGTGTGGCATGGCCGGGTGCCAAACGAGCTCTAGATACAGTACGATTTTTCGCTTTTCGCTTTCTGTTTGGTCTTGTATCCCACCAACCTCTGCACTCCCTATCGCTCAATCATATCGACTGTCTTATGTTTGTATACTACTGCGATGCATGGCTCTACAAATGTCATCTACTCTGCCTTGGCAAGCGAGCACACGAAGCGCTCCGATGGCAGCTTGTCCTCGACGCCGCCCTGCTCGTGCACGAGCACAAGACTCTCTGGCGCTTGGCTAAGCTCTAGTGGAACACCGCCAATCGCTCGTTGCAGCTGTTCCTCTTGACCAAGGAGCGCAGGCCGCAGCAGATCCTCGCATCCGTCCTCGTACCGGTAGAAGATGTACGCCTTGTCGGTAGGCTTGAGACCAGCCTCCTTGCGCAGTTTGTTGACACGAGCCGTGATCTCGCGGACGAGAGCCATGTGCTCGAGATCGGCATGCCGCCGAGTGTCGAGCAGAATGACAACGTCGTTGTCCGTCCCCGACTCGTACACGTCTTGCTCACCGAGGTCGACGTAGCGGTTGACCTGTAGATCACCTGCGATCAAGTCGATGCCGTCGACGGTGATTTTGCCTGTCGTTTGGTACGCCTTGACATTGTCGGAAGGCACATCCGGCAAAGCCTTCTTGACGCGGCCCATGTCTTTGCGCAGCTTGCGTCCGAGCACACCCCAGTCGGCCACAGCCTTGTAGCGAATGCCGACCGCGTGCTCGTCGGTGGTGAAGTTGAGGTTGACCACGTTGAGCTCGTCCTGGACATATTGCTGCAGTGATCGGATATCATCTTGGTACTCGACGTCGGGGTGGTAGATGATGAGCTCCTTGAGAGGGACCTGAGGCGTGTCAGCAAGATCAAGACGAAGCGATCTGTACCCACCCTGATCTTGATGAGCTTCTTCTCGCGGATGACACGGCCGAGGTCGATGACGGTCTTGAGACGTTGCACCTGGCGTTCGATGACGGGGTCAAAGTACTCGGCGCGGACCTCGGGGAACGGCACAAAGTGGACCGAGCGCACGTCGACCTTGGGATCTCGTGCCGCACCGGCCGACGGTTGCAGACCTTGGTAGATGGTCTCGCAGATATAAGGGGTGAAGGACGACTGCCGGGTCAGCGCTTTCCAACATTGTCAAACCCACCATTGTGAGACACAGAGTGAATAGGGTCTCGTACAGGGTGTTGAGAGCCGCTTTGGTGTCCTCGACGCCGCCCTCGCCCTTGAGCCGTCGCCGGTTGAAGCGAATGTACCAGTTGGTAAGATCGTTGATGAGGTCGAGCAAGCGGGGAATGACAGTGTACAGGCGGTAGGCTGTCTTGTTAGACGGGTCTCAACGGCTTTATCGACTCACCGTCCATCTCCTCGCGCACGAGCTTGATGAGGGATTGACAGCGGGCCAGGATCCAGCGGTCCATGACGTTGGCCGACTTTGGCGCATCGTGGTCGTAGGTGAACGCCGCACCGTTGGCGTTCTCAAAGAGCTCGACCTGGCCGAGATAGAAGTTGAACGAGTTGACCCACTTCAAGATGACGTTGCTCAACACGTCCTTGACACCTTCCTCGCGGAAGCGGAGGTTGTCTCCGCGAACGATCGGTGAGTTGATGAGGAACATTCTGATAGTCAGCGGGTGCACATGTTTGTGGAGACATACCGAACGGCGTCAGCACCATACTTGTTGACAACGTCCATCGGGTCGGGGTAGTTTTTCAACTTTTTGCTCATCTTCTTGCCGTCACTGCGGGGTTAGCACAATCCGCCAGGTCGATAGACGCACGCCGCAAGGACAAGACCCGAAACGATCAAGTTTTTCCATGGCGCCGTATCGAACAGGTGGGTCGCCAACACCAAGAGGGTGTAGAACCACCCACGAGTCTGGTCGATACCCTCGGACACGAAGTCGGCCGGGAACGAGTTCTTGAACCGCGTCTCGTTCTCAAACGGGTAGTGCGACTGAGCGTAGGGCATGCTGCGGGTGTCAGCTCGATAGTATGATTCGGACGCACTCACCTGCCCGACTCGAACCAGCAGTCAAAGACCTCTTCGATCCTTCGCAAGTCGCCACGGCCCTCCTTTGACGGAATGGTGATGCCGTCAATGCTTTCCCGGTGAAGGTCGGTGATACCCGTGACGCCAGAGAGCTCCTCGAGCTGCTGCACCGAGCTGATGCAGACAATCTGCGGGGTCAGCTGGGTCGCGCGCGGTTCGCATACTGACCTCCTTGTAGTCCTCGCTCGCCCAGAGTGGGATAGGTGTGCCCCAATACCGATTTCGCGAAATGTTCCAGTCGCGCGCGTTTTTCAACCAACCGCCGAATCGACCCTCGCCAACGTGCTCGGGTACCCTGAGATGTCAGCGACGACGCAGCGACGGCACTTACCATCGGGTCTTTTCGTTGTTGGCGACGAGCTTGTCTTTGATGTTGGTAACGCGGACAAACCACACGGGAATGGCGCGGTAGATGAGGGGAGTGCCAGAGCTGCCGGGGTCAGCGCAGAACATGCGTGGCGCAACTCACCGCCAGCAAAAGGGGTAGCTGTGCATAATGTCCGTGCGGACGATCAACCGGCCAGTCTTTTGCAAGTCTTTAATGATGAATGGATCGGCTTCCTGCACGGTGTGAGCGCGTTCGAGTGATACCGAGAACCCACCTTGACACCCTTGCCTTGGTACTCTGGGACTTCGCTGGTGAATTTACCCGTCTCGTCAATCGGGCATGGCGGGATCTCGTCTTCCCGCACGACACCGTGCTCCTTGGCAATACGGTGGTCATCGTCACCAAACGCAGGCGCCTGGTGGACGATCCCGGTACCCGACTCGGCAGTGACATATGTATCTGTCAACACGCGGAACGCTCGGTCCTCGTACTGCGCGGGTCAGCACCGATCAACGTCGGCGAACGCACCTGCTCGGTAAAGTAATCAAACATGGGCACGTAGCGCCAGCCTTTCATGTCGGAACCCTTGAACGTCCCGACCTTTTTGTACTTGGGCTTTTTCGGATCTTGCTTCTTGCCGCCCTGTAGCTCCTTGTAGATTGTACCGAGCAAAGCCTCGAGCAGGATAAAGTTTTGATCTCGCTCGATATCGTGGATCTTGATGTAGTTGAAGTCGGGGTGCACACAGAGGCCGAGGTTGGAAGGGAGGGTGTATGGGGTCGTCGTCCACGCAAGCAGCGAGGTCGAAGGGTCGTCGACGAGGGGGAAGGCGACGGTCACGGCTGGATCCGAGACCATGCGGTAGTCCTCTCCGGCCTCAAAGTTTGACAATGGTGTCGTGCAGCCCATCGAGTAGGGCATGACGCGGAGGCCGCGGTAGACCTGCTGCTTCTCCCACAGCTGACCAAACACCCACCAGACCGACTCCATAAACGACAAGTCGAGCGTCTTGTAGCCCGTGTCAAAGTCGATCCACCGACCCATGCGTTCGACCGTGTCCTTCCACTCGGCCGAGTACCGCATGACAATGTCGCGGCACTCTTTGTTGTAGTTTTCAATCCCAAGCGCCATCACGTCGGCCTTGCCAGAGATGCCGA
Organism: Holtermannia corniformis; assembly: GCA_001599935.1. Classification (NCBI taxonomy): domain Eukaryota; kingdom Fungi; phylum Basidiomycota; class Tremellomycetes; order Holtermanniales; genus Holtermannia; species Holtermannia corniformis. The sequence goes on along the minus strand of BCIJ01000016.1, from coordinate 359,971 downwards.
GCTTTTTGTCAATCTCGTGCTCGACGGGGAGACCGTGCGTGTCCCAACCAAACCGGCGCTCGACGTGGTGGCCGGTAGAGTGCGCATGTCGGGTTACAATGTCCTGCGAGGTCAGCTCGGTCATTTGTGGGGTGGGCGGGAGAAGACGGTCGTGTCACGGGCGTTGTCATCATATGACCTCTGCAACGCTGTGATTATGGCACACCGACATCAGAGCACGGCGGGGCGTGCGGCTGGGCAATCAGCCGGCGAGGGTCAAACGATCGCTCTGCGCTAAGACGAAGGACCGGCGACGCTGCAAGGGTGAACTGCAAGACATGCCTTGGGTTCGACAACTGGCATATATCGGCAAAGTCCATTCCACTCGAAAGCTGGTCTGCGTACGAAAGAGTATGACCCTGTACGCCAATGCTAACAGACCAACCGTGGACGCGCGGTCGCCATGCTACAAAGACAAAAGCTACCTCAACCTTTGAGAGTTACGGGGCGGCGCAACATGAGATGAAGCCCTGTGGCCTCATGCAGTTGCCTCGACCTCTAAGCTGAAGCAGGTATGAAGCTCTAGGACGACCGCACTGGAATGACCAAAGTGCACGAAGCAAAGACACCGATGCGCGAAGACAGCAGCCGCTGCTGGTTGTTACCAAAGGTAACGCAAATCGATGTACGCTGCGACCAACAAGAGACGCGGAGATACAGCCAAGATGGCTAGCTTGTCCAGAGGATGTACACAGGCGAGCGTCGCTCGAAACGAGAGCATCAGAGACGTGCAGGTGTATCCCGTCGACGAGTCATATAGTAAAGATGACGAAAAGCGTGACGGAAAATCAGTGGACGAGGACGGAGGGAGGGCCAACAGCCGCTTGGCTACGGCCACGCTGCGTCTCCCCTATGCAGGGCTCTCCAACAGAAAGAGTTGACGCTGCGATCGTCGACGTTCTGCTGCAGCTGGGACAATGACGTCGCGTCGCGCAGTCTTGCCCCGATGCTACGAGAAACAGCTTGACATCTCGAGGCTGACCGTCCGAATTCAGCTGTCACGATTGCAGCTGCAAGTCCGCTTGACTGCACAATCTCGGCAAGTCTAGCGTCAGCAGGGAATGACAACGGCCGACTCTGTGCGGCGGCCCAGTCAACGCCCAAAGCTACCGGTAGCTTGCAGGCCGTCGCAACCGCACGGTGCGGGCTTTGCGTACCCAAGATATGAATGGTGACTAAGCTGCAAAAAGAGTCGGAATCGTGGACGCAGATGATCTTCTCGAGCTCTCCGTTGGCGCCGTGCAGCTTGCACACCCTGACTAAGCTGACGGCAGCTCGCGAGGTGTTGGTACAAGCCGCACAACAATGTGGGCGAAGCTATCGAGAAGAGCCACATCCATATGCGTAACAGCGACTGTGCGATGTGTCTATGCCGCCAGCGTTGAACAGCTGCCGAGACGGGAACGACCGCACAGACCAAACGTCCCGCACCGAGTTCAAGCTGTCCAATAACACCAAGCACCGATGACAGCACTAACCTTGATGGTGCCGGCGAGCAAGTGCCCATAGTGGGGCTTACCCGTCGCGAACGGCGGGCCGTCGTAAAACGAGAATTCAGGCTTGCCCTCTGAGAGCTTTTGCGACGTCTTGAACGCATCGATCGCGCGCCAAAACTCGAGCACGGTCTCTTCCGACTTTGGAATGTTGATAGGGACCGACGCTGCGGGATGTTAGCTTGGGTCTGTAGAGGGGGAGCAGCGTACGGTCATATCGTGGGAATGACATGGTTGATGTGCGCAAGCCGAGCGGTGCTCTTGGCGACGAGGTCGACGGGTGATCCTTTGTACGGCCGAGTGACCTGTAGAGTGCAGTAAGGTGGTCGAACTCGCCAAAACGCAAACCCCTCGGCGCACGTGGATGTCGGCATTACGGCGTTGATCCCGCTGCGCCTGAGCTCGATAGACATGTACATAGACGTGTCAGCTGGATGACTTTTCCTGTTCAGAGCCTGCCCAGAGAGCCAAGTATGCATACGAGAGTCTCTAGTCGTCAATGCCCTCCCGAGCGGTGGGCTTGCTTCCTAACCGCATTCACTCAAGACCACGCGCACATCACCTGCTTCACACCGCTGCGGTGGATATCGTGGCATGCAGTCTGTAGCAGTACTGATTCGAGCTGCGCGGTGTGTGGGGAGCACGGCAGCAGCTGCACCAACTCGCAAACTCTTAGATGGACAGTAGAAGGATAGTCACTAGACCAGCTGTCACGGATGGAAGCGGCATTGACAGTACTTATGGCATATCTTCCTGCTAGAGACGTTATCGCGCGACCGTTGGGTGCTGAACGAGCTGCAGCGCTCTCGCAGCGGTTGCATGGAGCGCGGTTGCCACTAACCCCTCGGCGGTAATAGCGTAAATCCGAACCCCCGTTTGAGCCACTGGCCCCTATCGGCTGGTGCCGCGGGCGAGATTGCCGAAGGTGCACCGGCAACGAGCCACGGCATCCCCGGGCCAAACAAGCAGCGCGCAGACGGTACGCGTCCCCGGAGCGAGCGTCGATCAGCAGCTGACGGATGCATCAGTACGATAGCACCGCCAGCACGGATGAATCCGGATCAGCAACCAGGTCAGCCGGGGCCGGGCCCATCGACCGCCGCGGCGGATCAGCAGCGGAGGATGCAGGCGATGGCGATGATGCAGGCGATGCAGCAGCAGCAGCCGAATCTGCACATGGCCGGTCAGGCCCCTAACCCTGCGCTCGTCCAGTTTCTGTGCGTCGACGGTATCGCTCCGAGCGGCCGAGCTGATCGGTCCAGGCAAGCGCAACAAGCGCAGTCGATGCAGCGTCCACAGAGTGCGCAACAGCCGCAACTCCAGCAACTCCAGCAACTTCAGGCTGGTCAGATCCCTCCCCACCTCGCAGCCCAGCTCGCCCACGTCAAGAGTTTGCCAATGGATCAACAGGCCCAATTCTTTATGAAACTCCAAATGTCAAGGCAGCAGGGCGGTCCCAACGCCGAGCTCGCACGCCAGGTCGGTTGAGCGATTGTCCATGTTCGAGGCTGATCCCGCAGCTCGAGGCCCTGCAGCAGAATAATAATCAACAAAGAACACGGCAGAGCTCTCAGGGGACCGCCGCGGGCTCGCCCGCTGCTCCGTCGCCTTCACCGCGCGTCAGCGCAATGTCACCGCCTGCTAGTCTGAACGCTGCCGCGCCGACGCCACCGCCGAGTGCGCCGAGCGCACCCCCTCCAACTCAACCGCCTCACGCAGCGCAAGCTCAACAACTGCTAGCGCACCTCGGCATGTTCATGACCAAACGCGGCACGCCGCTCCCACCGGCCCTCACGACCGGTGAATCCGCCGGCACGCTCCCGATCGGGACCTCGCACAAACTCGACATCTTTCGTCTCTTTCTCGCAATCTCCAACGCAGGAGGCTACGCCAAAGTCTCAGCCTCGGCCGCGTGGCCGAAACTTGTGCCGTACTTTGGCCTGCCGGAGCGCTTGCCTGTTGAAGCGCCGTTGCCCGGTGCCGCGGGCAAGAGTAGTCTGGTCACGGCCGAGCATTTGGCGGCGGCGTATGCGGCGTATCTTGCCCCTTTTGAGATTGCGTGGACGAACAGGAGTAAGCAGCAGCAGCAGCAACAGCAACAGCAGCAACAGCAGCAGGCGGGACTGGGATTGGGCCAGCCGGGGGAACAACCGGATCAGGCGCTGGCGGCGCAGAGGCAGCAGCAGCAGTTGCATGCTCAGCAGTTGCACGCCCAGCAGCAGCAGGCTTTGCTCCAGCAGCAGCAGCAGCAGCAGCAGCAGCAGCAGCAGCAACAACACCAACAACAGCCACAACAGCCACAACAACAGCACCAACAACAGCAGCCACAACGACCGCCATCGGCGCATCAACCGCAACAACCACCGCAGCAACACCCTCCGCCGCCACAGCAACCTCACGCACAGCTGCCACCTCCATTCCAGCAACCGCCGCCGCCGTCGACGCAGCAAACGCCAGTGTCTCAACCCCGTCCACTACCCGGCCCCACTCGTTCGGTCCCTCCGTCGCCAGTCGTGTCCAAGCTTGGCGAGGCCGGCGCCACCCCGGAAGCGTCGACGCCCGTCTCGGCGACATCGGACAAGAAGCGCAAACGTGAGTGCACGATCGGTGCGATGGCGCTGACCATACAGACGACGGAACACCGGCAGCAACACCAGTGCCACCCACACCTATCGCACCCAAGCGCCAGCGATTCAGAGTCGAGTACAAGCCGCTGCAACGGGTCCCAAAGACTACAGGCGGTTGGGACTTGGAGCAAATCGCCCTCGACACGGCCCGGGCAGCACGCGAACGGATCCCACGACGCAACGAAGAACTCGGCACCGTCGATCTCGAATCGATCGCAATGTCCATGGCGTCGCGGCTCCCACACGAAGTCTCGTACGCGCTCGCGGTTCTCGCCATGCTGTCTGTCCCGCAGGAAGGCGAGGTACAGCACGGGCTCGACCTGCACCATTACGAGGATTTATTACTTGAATTACTGGATCTGATTACCGAATCGGCGTTTGGTGAAGATGGCGCCCAGGCATGGTTGGCCGCTCATCCGGGGCAGGACGAGCGCACGCATCTCGACCTCGTCGCCGAGGGCAAGCAGGTGCACTGGTGGGCCCAGACCGAGACGCACCAATCGTCGAGGCAGACGCAAGTCGTGATTGCCGGCATCAACCTGATTCGAAACTACTCCATGGCCGAGGACAATCAGCAGTACTTTGCGCGCACGCCGCAGCTCTTGCAGCTGCTTGCGGAAATCACCGATACGCGGCTCTGTCGCAAGCACGGCCCGGGTCGGCCGTTTGCATACTTTGACCTGTGCCGCGTCCGGCGCGACGTGTTGCAGATCCTCGCCAACGTTAGCGCCTATGTCGATCTGCGCACCGTGTCGCTGGAAACGACTCGCACGTTTCTTCGGTTGATCCACTCGGTCGTCGAGGGCGAGCGCGTGAGCACGCCAGTGCTCGAGATTCCTCTCAACCTCGACCACGCGCTCGAGGCGCTGTCCAAACTCGCGCTCATCGATGCCAACCGCGAGGTCCTGGCCACGCTCGCCACCGAACAGCTCGTCGACGTGTTCAACGCGCTCGTCAAGCTGCTCCCGCTCACCCGGGCCGACTTTGCCCTGCTTGAATCGGCCGACACTCGCTTGGCGCACGTCGAGTGCATCGCCCTTTGCCTGTTCCACCTCGCCTTCCTCGCCCCCTTGCCGGTCCGCGCCGAGATGCGACAGACCCCAGGGACGGTCGCGATCGTCTCGCGCATCATCTTTGACTATGCTCCGCGCGGGCGCGACTTTGCGTCCAACCCGTTTGGCGTCTTGTGCCGCCGCCTGTGCGAGATGCTCGGCTGCCTCAACGGTCAAGCTAGCACCGCAGCGACGCCAATGTCTTTCAGCGCGGGCGCGGGGGACGGATGGAAACCCGGCAAAGTCAAGCCGGTCGAGCCGGGCTTGCTCGCGCTCTACGAGGACAGCGTCGTGCGCATGCTCTTGGTCGACAAGCTCGATCCAATCGCATTCAACGAGATCGAAGCACTAGCATGGGTCGGGGTCGAGGCAGACAGTTGATGCATCACGTGACGACGATTGCGTTCTGGAACGTACGGCACTCGAGAGCAGCTAACAACGACCATGGCCGCGCCCACTCCGCTCACGTCTTTCCAGGCTTCGTACCACTGGCGTGTGAGTAGCTCGATCGTGTAGAGCTTGCTGAGAGAAAGAACAAAAACTGCTACCCGTGGGCCGCTGAGTGGTTCAAAAAGGAGCTGCCGGGGCTCAAAGTCGGTGATGGCAAGCATGCCGCCGAGATTATCTCGGTCACGACGGTCGAGGGCGATTGCGACCTCGGCATGCGCAAGGGCAAGTGAGTGCTGCAGCTGGTCGAACGAGCTGACGGTAGACTTTTGACCATCTACGACTTGCGTCTTGTCGTCGAGTGGTCCGGCACGGCCGCTGATGCGTCCGAAGTCAAAGGCTCGTTGACAGTGCCCGAGGTCAGCCACGAGGCGATAGATGGTCTCTCGGAGTATGAGGTGGGTTGAGTTGCGTGGGTCGCGCTGATGTCAGTATGAATTCACGTCGGCTACGTCGGGCGCCCCTGCGTCCCAGCTCGTCGCCTATATTCGCTCGGCCTTTCCGCCGATTCTGGCCGAAAAGTTCAACTCTTTCGCGCCCGCTCTTGTCGCCGCTCATGGCGACCTCGCGCCCTCCCAGTCGGGCTCTGGCACCTCTACCCCCTCGTATGCGCCTGCGCCGCCTGCCCCCGCCCCCAAGGAGGAAAAGAAGCCCGTCAAAGAGGCTGCCGTCGGCAACACTGCCACCGTCAAGGTCGAGGCCAGGCTCCAGGCAAGCGCCGATGACATCTGGGGACTTTTGACCGACGAGGCCAAGATTCCAATGTGGGCCCGGGCCCCGGCCAAGGTGGGTGGGGACCATTTGACAGCGCTGACGACAGCTCAACCTCACCCCTGACACCGAGTACGAGTTGTTTGGCGGCGGCGTGCGAGGTGGGTGCTCGGGTGGGAACGTGGCTGACGACAGGCAAAATCGTTTCCGTCGATCAACCCCGCAAGCTCGTGCAAACCTGGCAGCTTCGCAACCCCAGCTGGCCGTCGGGTAGGTCTAGCCGCACTTTGCACTGCTGACTCCAGCACACTACGGTACCTTCACCATTACTCTCGACCAAGGCGAGGACTCTACTTTGGGTAAGTCTACATCCGTGTGATACTGCTGACCGCAGCCGTGTTCAACCTCGACGGCGTGCCAAAGGGTCAAGAGGAGCAGATCCAGTCGGCCCTCGACGCCTACTATATCCGAGGGTGAGTCTATACGTTGCGAGCCGCGCTGACGACGTAGCTTTAAGCAAATGGGGTTAGTGCTCTCCTCCAGCCCCCACCCCAAGCGGCGGCGAAAGCCGTCCCCCTCGTTTGGGTCTGCCAACGGCCTGGCTATCACGGCCGTCGTCGGGCTGTCCGCCGTGTTGGCTGGCCTCGTCTGGTCCTCGTTCCCGAGAGCTTGAACAAGGACTGATGCATCGGTGCTTTTCCTCGCAGGCTCGGCACGATCCTCTAGATGGTTTAGAAAAGGCGCGGAGATGCTATACAGTCGCTACTATTGACCTGGTCATGAGCCGTACGAGCGAAAACGAATTGCTCTGTTTTACTTTGCATCCTTGACAGTCTGCTCGCCAAGCCGATGGCCAACTCGCTGCACCAAGCTGCGTATTGCTTTGAGTGCCTGCTGTGGTGCGTCTCGTCTCGCGCGATAATGCTAACGTTGTGATAGGGTCGGTCTCGGCGAGCAGTATACTCATGCCCTCGCTCAGCCTACGAGATCCTCGGCCGCGACGTTGACTTTTCTGTGGGAGCCGCGCTGTCCGCTGTGTTCGGTCGACGAATCTCGTAGCCCGGTGGAACGTTGGTTTACGTGAGTACCTTCACTTCAGCCAGTAACAAGCCAACTGTGCAGGAACCATACGCTCACGCCGGTTGCGCGGTCATATCTGGCGTCACCACCTTTGCCCGCTGTTTGAAAACACCGGCGCGATCCCATGTCCCTTCTCGGCCATGGACTGTCGCTACGCACCTGGTCGCCGACCACAAGATGCCACTCCTGCGCGCAGAGCTAGCACGTCAAGACGGCATTGCTGGAGATCCCACCCGCTTATGGGGGTACGAGCACGGTATGTTCCTGTCCTTCCGTCGCGATATTGGATGCTGAATGTGGTTGCAGGCCACGCGCCGAGCGATCACACCCCGCTGCAGTCTGCACGCCCTTACCACGCCACAGACCCTGTCGAGCTCGTCAAGTCTGCAACCAGGCCTCGGCTTCAAGCCTTCTGCCGCTACGCCTGCCGTCCTCGGGTGGAAGGCAGTACTTGCACAAGCGGATGTGAGCAGGTAAACTCGTGCTGGTCACTCGTCGGATGACACTGACGATGCCTAGTATCCCAGTACGCCGTCGCGTGAACTCGTTGCGTCGATCATGGCACTCGCCGCGCCGCCACCCCACCCGCATTCGCCTGGCTGTACCATCGCCGTGTTTTGAGCATCCCGATGGACAGGTGAGCGCCTTTAGTCACATTCAAAAAAGTCATGCTGCGTTAGCTCATCGGCCTTGGCGGACGTCGATCAAGCCATTCTCGCGTGGCGGATTCTTCTAGCTCCAAGCGGCGGAAGCGGCACTGTCAGCTACGTTGCTGTACAGCTCGAACGTGCATCAATCTCGATGACCAATGGATCGTAACGTTGCCGGTGGGCGACTGCACTTTTCAGTGCGCCAAAGCTTTGTCGCGTCCGTCGTGTCGAAATGCAGTCTGCATTCGACGTACCCACAGACGCCCTCCGAAGCGCGCGCCCAGTGCTTCAGGGTTGCGCATGCTGTGAGCCGTTCACTTGTCATGGCCAGTCGCACAACGTCGAACTTGGAGTGGCGCCACTTTGGACGCGGATCCCTCTGTTTGTTGTTCGCGCGTCAGCCTTTTGTTCCTTCGAGCCTTTGCGGTGGGAATCCGAGACGACTTCGCATTCGAGCTGTACCCGGTGAGTCTCCATGACAGTTGCTGCGGTCCAAGCATAGAGTGGCAACAGTGTTCGACGTTGACCAGTACTCTTCCCAGCGGGTTACAAGATCAGATCATCTACTGTGAGTCTCCCCACCCTGCGCTCCTCCGCTCACACTCATCATCAAGCTCTCGCTGGAACGCCCTTCAGTCGCTCCTCTTTCCCTCATCCCCGCTGGTACTCCACTCGGCATCCCAACCTGACCAGCTCTCACACGATCCTTTCATCCCTTGCACTCTGCAGGACGCTCAACATTGGCTGGACCACTCGGTAGAGAACGCCCGTACCTACAGCCTCTGCTACCCTCCATCCTCCAACACGGTCGTCTAGGCGGTATGTCGGATAACACCTTGGACAAGGGCAAGGCGTTTGACTCGGGCGATCATGCGGTGGACCAGCAAGCAGCAGAGGAGGACGAAGATTTCGAGCGCTTAGCTGATCAAGAGCTCGGAGATCTCATTAAAGAGCCCTTCTTATCTGCCTTTCTACAACAACTCGAAGAGCTCTCCCGCTTGCACTCAAGTCAACATGGCGAGCCACAGCCCCTAGAGCGAGAAGACGAGCTAGGAGAACCCCTCCGCGTGGTGGAATGCGTGGGGGGTTTCATGCGTCATCACCAGGTGGATCGTTATGCGTCCCCGGCAGCTGCAGAGGAGGCAAAGGTGCTCCAGGAGCCGTTGTGGCAGACTTTTTGGGATGGACCCTTGGCGCTCTGCCGCTGGCAAATGGCAAAGACTCGCGCGGACCCAGAGGCTGTCCAGGCCATCAAGGACGCTGGATACGTCAAGTATCTCGATCAGCCATATGCTGGCTCTATCCTCAAGGTCCCCCGAAACCCCGTATACCTTGACGATACGGGCGTCCCGTTCGCCGTCCACCAGTGGACGAACCCACCTCCGAGGGACCACCGCCAATACCAAGACGGCAAGAATGGCCTTCTTGCCTCCCACCTCATCGACGCCATCAACGGTTGTGCCGTAGCCGTCTACTGGGAAAGTCCCATCTTTGAGTGAGCCGCCCTCCGTTGTACTGGTTACGGATCACTAAGCCTTCACTCAGCTCCAACACGCTGGGCCACCTCCTGGAAAAGCTCTCGCCCTTCTTCTCGCGCGGTGGGATCCTCTACTTGGCTGTCGACGAAGCCGTGAGTAGGGAAGCTGTCTCTCCCAAAGCTAACGAGGCTGCAACTAGTGCGCGCGTACGGCCGAAACGAGTGGGAAAAGTCTGTCAGAGTACGCCGAGGCCGTGCAAGCTTTGGGCGGGTAAGTCTCTGCCCTTGCTACTGCCAAGTCCTGCTGAACCGTTTTGCAGCAAGTTCATTTCGGCGTACATCCGCAATACGACCGGCGCACCCTGCAGTGACGGCTCATGGCTCTACATTTACGACGTAAATGGGAGTTTGTGTATCGCAACCTCAAGTGCCAACCTTACGGATGCGTCGATGGGTATGTATACACTCGTCGAGGTGTTGTGACTGACGGTCCGCTCAGGAATGTCGGCATCACTGCTCCAGATCGAATTGCGCGACCAAGGCGCTTCACCGGAGCAGATCGAGAAGGCTCTCGCGGACGTTGCGATCAACGCCGAGTCGACCGCTTTTTCGTGGTACCTCGACCTCGAGAAGGATCCAGGAGTCTGGGTAGGCGACGCCGCGCAACGCTTGCAAAAGTACAGCACGTACCTCGTCGAAATGTACCAAGCCGGTCGATGGATCCTGCCGCTGCCTCATGATCGTACGTTACTCGCTGCGGTCCGGTAGACCTCCGCTGATTGGTGTAAAGTACCCTACCTTCGCCCGAGTGAGCGACCGTACGCCTTGGACCCGACGGAGCTGGCGCAAACTCCTCTGGTCGCTCGCGATCCCGAGTCCGGCGCTCGTGAGACGTCAAACAAGACGTCTGCGGATGATCGCACCGGATCCTGGCCCTTAGGGAACCCGCAAGCCGTCCAAGATCACGCCTACAAAGTGCGCTTCCCCGAGATCCTCGCCCGGATCCTGTATAACGAGGCCGAAATGTCCCACCCCACCGTAGACGAGACCGTCAAGCGTGATTGGGAGAGGAAACAGACCACGCGTGAAGTCAGTTTTCGCAACAAGCTGATGGAGGCCGAAGCCGGCGCTTCAGGCAGTCGCTGAACGTTGGCGGTGATTTGCTCTGATAACCGATGTACGCCTGACGCTGGCAGGTATGTGAACAAATGATGTATATATTACTGTGAATGTGTGTTGGAATACGCCACTCAGCCAGCCATCTCCTCGGCAAGCCGGCATGACACCGCATCTGGCGAACACTACATGTTGGAATACGCCACTCAGCCAGCCATCTCCTCGGCAAGCCGGCATGACGCCGCATCTGGCGAACACTACATCCGGCGCGGATGTAGCCAAGACAAGTCTGGCGCGCAGAGGATGTAGKCAAGGCGCCGAGGATGCGACGCATCCGGCGAGGATGCAGATGATACTGCATCCGGCGAGACAGTCAGGATGGCGTGCGAGCCGTAGGCGAAGCCTACAAAGTAGAGCCGTAGCGAGCGAGATGCATCACGGTTCTTCCCATCATCCAATAATGTGATCTCGGACAACGCCCTCCAAGCTTTATCTCATGCACCCGCACCGGCAGACACGTGATGCATGACGGTAGACATGGCTCCAACAGGCCATCAAGTACAACTCGTAGGCGAGTGAAACGGAGCGCAGACAATAGGAGGAAAGCGGGGCATAATTTGCCACAAGCCGCAGGCAGTTAGCAAAGTCCGAGCGCCTCGCTAACTCATGCCCGCCCGTCCATCACTTGACGCGACCATGACCCAGATGGCACAGAAGCTCGAAGCCCTTCTTGCTTCCTATCTCATGGACACCATCAACGGCTGTACCATCGCCGTGTTTTGGGCAGTCCTACAGTCGGATGAGCGCTTTGTCTGAGTCACATGCAGACAACCCATGCTGTGTCAAGCCCCAAGGCCTTGACGGACGTCTTGATCAACATCAAGCCAGTTTTCTTGCGCAGAGGTTTGTTATATCTCCAGGCCGAAGAAGCGCTGAGCAGAGATGTTCAATGCTGTCGAAATACTAAAATTGCTGCGAGTGCGGTCCGAATGCCAATGGGCGTGTACTCCACCACCATGCTGAGAAGGTCGAGTTGTGAGGTTGGTATGTATCGTCGAGGTAAACCATCCCCTGAGACATCTTAGTCCATTCATGTTCGCGTTCACGCGCAATACCGATCCCCTCGCTCACTTCAACACCAAGGTGTACATCTACAACGTCAACAGCAGTGTTTGTGTGGCAACTACCAGCGCAAATTTCACCATAGCTTAAAGGAGGCATCTGCTGCGCTCGTTCGGTCTCAGAATGATAACCAAGGTGCCAGCCAGACATCAACGCAAAGCTCGCCACTGTGTCCATCACGACTGAAAATCACCGCGTTCAAACTGCTGTCTGGACCTGGGAGCGCGAGGGCTCTGGGTCAGGGATGCAGAGAAATACGACAGCCAGTTGGGGTGTGAGCGGATGGATCCCCGTCGCGCGATCCCGTTGGGTTCCAGTGGCTTCCCAGCCAGAGCGGCAGGCAAAAAGATGGTAAAATCCCACACCAGGAGTCGAACCTGGGCCACAAGAAAAGTGCGTAGAGATGCGTCCATCAGAATCTTGTGTCATACCGTTAGACCATGCGGGACTCTAACGAGAGATTATTTTTTGAACGTAGCCAAAGAGTATATATACACATGACCTGGATCAGCTGTAGCATTCGGGGGAACAGAGCGCTCTCAAGACACTGACTGTACCAATCTCAAGCCGTTTACCATGACGAGAACATGGTTTTTGGCTTACCCTCACTACGTAGAAAGAACAACGACTGCATTACTTGTAAGGCTCTGAACACCATGAACTGTGCGCCCAAACATTCGCCCGAGTGCTCGCCACTAGCCACTTTAGTACGTCCTCCGCGACGAGACCGTCGATTGTCTTGAGCTCGCAGGCGACGGGACACATCCACTACTACTGAAGCTGATTCCTTGTCAATGGCGATGCAAGACTTTGAGCACCAATCAATAACCGCTCTACCTTGGGCACGGTTCAACAAGATCTTGATTGGCACGTCTACTGCTGCAAGCTCACCTCAGGTGTAGTTGCCCGATGCGTCGCTACAGGGCTGCCAAAGGATCCTAGGGGATCCTTTGGCGTATGGGTCGATATCAACGGCACAAGGACACGGTCAGTATGGACCGGCGATGGCTCCAAAGGATTGGCATATGGCGGGTGAGGTCTGTGCGCCAGTATCGGCGTAGTCCGTGCACAGTTGGGTACGCTGATCGCCAGGGAGACGGTGGCCGATCAGGCTTGGCCGTCGCTCCTTGACTCGAAAAATGAAGGGCAACCAAAGGTACCTGCCAGCATTGACCGCAACAGCATTGACCGACAGCACACCAACAGCGTCGACCGGCAACATCGACTGTGAGCAAGTCCTAACGCTCTACGAATTCTACTTTCCACCCTACACATCCTCCTCTTCCAACTCAACGCACGTACAGTCACTATCCCCGTCGAGTGTTTAGAGCTCGCACGACCACAACCAACGAACAACGACTGTGTGTCGCCATGTCGAGGCCGCCAAGAGTGTCCAAATTCTCGCATGCCGGCCCTAGCCCTTTGCTCACCATCGAGGGCGTCCGAGCTAGCTTACGGTCCTTTCAATGGGCGCAGACACATCGGCATGTTAGGTTTTGGGATCCACTCATCCAGAACTTCGCTCGTGTCTGCCAAACGCGTTCGAACGGTGTGCCGTTGCTCAGCTGGCAGTTCAAACAAGTTTTCCAGCGAGAGCTGGATTTGTACACAGCGACAGACGGTCACAGCGGACGACTGTCACGCATGATGGACAAGTGGTGGAAGCAACACCATGACAAACTACACTCAGGTCAGTGACTGGCCCATCTCGATGAAACGCTGACGCTCACAGATGGCGCCCTGCCGACAGGGTTCCCTCCCCAACCACCCACGTATCATCACATGTCCAAGCCGGAGCTTGTAATCGTGCATGAACGGTATTTGGCCGACAAGTCTGCGCACGACGAGGTAAGCAGAGCCAAGACATTCAAGCAGCAGCCATCGAAAGCTGCAATATCGCGCGCAGCGGCCCGGCCGCTGCCGAAACCTGTCTGCCTAGGGCGTCGGGAGATTCAAGACCAAGGTGCGGCCCTTGAAGCCATACAGCTCTCACCGCTCACGTAAATGCAGAGTCTACTCCGCCCTCGTCAGTTCCTTCTACCTCTAACAAACGTCGTCGCTCGCCGCGTTCCGGCCCGAGTAAGCGCGTCGCGCTTCAGTCACCAGTCCACTCACTGAAACCATCTGAACCGGGGCGCTTTGGTCTTGTCGGTAAGACACCCCATACAGCGTGCCGAGATGATCGCCTCCCATCGTCCCCATTCCCTTTTGAAGTCGGTCCGACAGGAAGAGGGGTCGCTCGTGTAGCGCTCCACCTCGAGCAGATGCATGGAGGCATGCGCGTCTTGCGCACGAGGGCCAATGCTCCAACGTCGACATACGCCACAGTACTGAACGATCGTTGCCCCGGTTCCGGCGTCCCCAATCGTGTTGTCACCAGAGTCCTTGACTGCCACCAGGCCATGGACCTCCAGCAGGTGCTCGACAAAGTCAGGGATTGCTGCTAAGACCAGGCCTCAGAACCGACACTCCGGCGCACTCGGAGCCGCAACTCCTACCCGATCAGCCCGGTCCGCGGACTATGTCATGGTCATGGGGTTCGGGCCGGGCGGTACGGTACACCGGTATTGGGTGCGCGAGGACGAGGAGAGGTGATCTCGCTGGCACGGTTGTAGATCGGCATGATCATGAATGCATATTGCTTGAATCCTTGCTTTTCTGCTACGACCACAGGGATCGGGTGACAACGGCATCAAAGACTGGCTCTGGCCACTCGCACCAACAGGCAACCCGTTTCTACCTGGGTGTCGCACACGTCGCCAATCATTCTTCGTCATCTGAAAGAGTGTTGATCAACGACAAGTAAAACGACAGCTGCGCGGTCGGTAGCTTGAGGCACAAGGCGCGGTCCCACGCAGCCACCTCTGCTCTACCTTCGCGTGCCAAGCGGCGGATCCCGCTGCAGCTGCTTCGTCCGCGTCTGCAGATGCAACGTGGGGCCAAGTACGGTTTCCCTCGATTCCAATTCGGACGAGCATGAGTGACGAATGAGTGAGATGGTCGTGCGGACGATGAAGCAGAAGTATGTAGGATCCAGCCTCGCAAACATTTAGTACGTCGCAATGTATGCCAGGGCGAGGGATGCTTCAGCATTTCTGCAACAGATCGACGTACAACACGTATGCATAATGCCCGCTTGTTGTTACTGTGACTCATCGAGCAGGATACCTTTGACAACCTCGTACTCGCACAGTTCGCTCTTGAGCGCTTCCCGCCGGATTCGCGCCAGCTCTCGGTCGTCTTCAACTTCTATCGCATCGTCATCGGAACCCTCGATTGGCTGTTTTGTTGTAGTCAGGGATTCGGATTTTGCAGCCAGCACAGATGCCTCCACCACACTCACCATATCGCCTTACAAACGAGTCGCAAGCCCACCCATAGCCATCTGGTATTGGATATGAAGTACGGCGTCACGGAAGTGTTGAGCGTAGGCTCGATCCACCGCCGTCGGTGTCACAGTCGGTTGGGCGTGCAGCAAAGTACTCGACCACCCAGCGCCAGGGGCTGTCACGGCCCGTTGTGCCCGTTCGGGTGCAACCAGCAGCTCCTTGGCCATCTCGCGCGCCGAATGCAGTAGCGTGTCCAGTTCGTCATCATGTACTGCAACATTGAGTGCAGTCGCCATGGCCGTCTTGCGCAACGCCCCGGCAAGCGTGTGAGAGTCTACTTGTCAGTGCTTGTGCATTCGCCCATGGTACACACCTGCATGAAGTACAGGCAGCGGCAATGTCCACCTGCCCTCTGCGTACTCATCGTGCATCCGCATTTGGAACGCGTCGAGGATTTGGGCGGTGCGCCCAACCCGAGAACCGGGACTCTGCTCGTAGTCGACGTCCCAGGTCCAAGCGACTGCCTCTGTAGCAACGGCTGGCAATGGACGGGTAGCAGCCGTCGAACGAGTGTCCGCATGAGCGCCTGCAGGATCCGGAGATGGCGGAGATGCGGTCGGATCGGCCGTGCTAGCTTTCGTTCGCGCTAGTACGCCGGGAATGCCTTCGGGACATTAGATCAAGGATTGTCTGAAAAGGTATGACACACCAAGTGCACTCGAGGTGAGGTTTGCAGACGTAGTCAGAGTGCAAAACGACCCGTTGATGTCGTACACCTGTACCTTTTGATGGCAATGTCCGGCGAGGCTAGTGGTGTTCCGGCTGAAACCAACGAGTAGATGACTTTGACTTTCAGCAGAGCTCATTCGCGCGGTATCATGCAGGTGACTGACCCTCCCATGTGTTCAACCTAGGAACGCCAAGCCTCGAGTATTTTGCCGCGCTTGGCCATCCCGCACTTCAGTTGTCAGCCGAATCTCCCAAAGGCTCCGCGTTAGCGGGTCCTCCCCGGCACTTACTGCCTCGTCTACCTGTAGGTACATGACACCGCCCCTGCCGAAGAATTCCGCGAGCGAAGGGATCACGTAGCTAAGCGCGTCCGTTCTGACCATGATCAGCGCGGAAAGGAAGATGCAAAAAAGCTCACCCAACGACCGGACTCTGCCACAGAACCTCAACGCCTGCGCCGTTGATCGTGTCGAGGATGTGCTCGACAATACAGCCCTGCGTCCCAGCAGGAGTCTGCTCGTATGTTGGCCCGGGTGAGGTCTGCCATGCATGTGCATATACCAGATCCTCATCCGAGATCTGCAGGATGGGGGGAGCGGGGAATGGCCGGCGATTGTGGCACAAGCTATCGCTGTATGGAGATTGTAGGACATGGGTGAAGCCTTTTGCGCGGATGCTTGCGATGACGTCGGAATTCGAACGCACGGTCTCGCAGCGGTCGCGACAGAAATCGAGTGGACTGTTCCAGAATGCTTGCCACATGGGATTGCGGAAGACTTCCTGCTCCTGCTCGGCAGCGACGTCTGCAAACAGTTGCGCCGTGTGGATCAAACTCGCGCCCTTGATCATATCCTTCAAGCTGATGGGTTCGCCTGTAGTATCCGTCCCTCGCGCACTGGCTGCCGCCTCCAATTCCTCCACACTTGGTAGTGGAACCTGCTCCATGCCAACGAACTCACGCTCGCTCCGCCAAATCTCGACATCGTCCCCGGAATATGGACCGTGCAGCTGCTCAAGCGTGACCGGCTCGCCATCGGGACAGAAACGGGCAAGCCCGATGCGAGGGGGATGAAGAGGTTGGGCATTTGCTGTGACGGGCAGTACAGTCTGGGAGAATGGTCGACGCCCTGGGGGCCTTTGACGCGTCGCGGAAGACGCTCGTGCGGAATCCCCTCGAGGATCCTTCTCTTTGCCCACCTTACCAAAGTACAAATCCGGGTGACTGTCGTGATACTTGAAAGGTGGAGGAGTGACGGGAGGACAAGCGACCGAGGGTGAAAGCCTGACAGCAGGCAAGCTGTTGGCGAAAGAGTCCTAACGGTCAACACACAGCTGTGCTTCTCGCCCCAGGCACGCGCTCGGTCACTTTCGCTCGGTCACTTTCCAGCAGTGCACGAGCGGCGCACGGTTGGTTTCGACGACGCGCGGTGCGATGTGTGTGCGCCATCTCTCGTGGTACTTTACCGTCAAGTGCCCTGGATCGTCAGGTTGAAGAATTTGTTCCCAGTGCAGGCGCTTGGCAGCTAGCGAGCATTTACAGCGTTCAGACGCAGGATTATACCACGAATCTTCCGATAGGAATGGATATAGAGTGGAGCTGCCCAGGAGCTGCTGCAACACGATCGCAGCCGTTTGTATGCACTGCGTGAAGAAGGCTTGCTTCACACGCCTGTCACGTTGGTCGACAGACCTTCGCCACCCGTCGCAAGCTTACCAGTATACACTGTCTCCCCATCTCGGACTTTCTTGTGCGCATCTTGGACACCGATTGCACAGCATGACTTCTTCATCGACACTGGAGCACACGTGTGTAAGAGGGTCACACTGGCAGGCAACCGAAGTCAATGGTCGCGGCCTTAGTCGCGCCCACCTCCTTGGGACCTCTTGAGCTCCGGCCCCGCATGGCAGTCACGGCTTCCCAGCCCATGTGAGAAAACGCAACTCACTTTGCGCAGGAAGAGGATGACAGGCCGAGGCGGAGGACAGACCCCATAACAACGGCAAGCGCCGGCGCCTGGGGTGGAATCGCTAGTGCTCGTTGCAATAAGTACTGCAGGAAAGAATACACGCCGTCCGTCAGGACGAATTCTCCCAGGCCGATGGATTCCCCAACGTAGACGTACTCGACGTCTCGCTCGCCCGTTGGCTTCGATGCGATTCGATCCCAGAAAGTCATGACAAGTCCTCCTGAAGAAGGCAGCCCTGAAGTGCGTTGAATGTGCGGAGGCGTACTTGGTGTCGTTTGAAAGTGCATTCATATTGACGACGACCCGAAAGATGCGAGCGCATATGATACACCCCTCGAGCCCGGACTCGCGCCATACACGCGGCGGCCTTGTCTCCGAGTCCGCCGTCTGCCAACCTCGACAGATATCTGCGAGACCTATGCGAGACCTGCACAAGCACATGGGGCGAGCCGCAATCGCCTCTGCTTTCAACGCAACGCAAGATGAAAGATACGTACTTCGATTCCGTCCTTCCCCGATCGAAAAGCTTCCTGACGCATGAAACCTGACGGCGCCTCCCGAATCCAGGCCGCCGGTGCGCCCGCGGCGACGTTGTGCGCGCTTCTTGTTCAACGTTGGCGTTGACGCTCGTGTACCCTCTTAGATACTGTCAAGGGCTCGAATCGGAGGCTGAGGAAGGGCGTCTCCGCGTGGTTGAGAATTTGTCACCGGTTTTGAGCCCTTGGAGGGTGGCTTGGGCTTCGACAGCGGACTGTTACTGGATCTTGGCTTTACATGTGCAGTGGTTGGGAAAGGTTTGTGGTGGGTGCGATGGTACTCGAGACCGACTCGCGGATTATTCGTCGTCGAGGGTCGTTCAGCCGCCGGGAGCGCAATCGCCTTCTTTAAAGCTCATTATCATTCGGAGGCACATCTTCACGGAGCCCGAGCGGCCCTCCAACCGGCAATCCACTTACAACCGGCCGCGCTGCCTTGATCTCACTACCGATCTCATCGATACTCCAGTCCCTCTTTTGCTGACTCAATGCGCGCAGGAGCGGGACAGGCCGCAACCGCCTGTCCCGCTCGGTAGTGGCCAATGAGGAAAAGTAGGTGATCCGGAGCGGTCAGTGTGATGCCAGTGTTGTGCGGGTGGGTGCGTTCTGGGCGGGCCATGGGGAGGTCTGTGAAGGGTTGGCGGAGGACGAGGGCGGAAGGGCGGTAATAAGGGCGAGGTTCCGGGGATGAAGAGGGAAAGGTCGACGGCGAGAAACGGGTAAAACACCGCTCTGATTTCCGTATGGTTCACACGCGTAGCTGCGACCAGCGTCAGTATACACCCGACTCCGTGCCACCGTGTGTCGCGCTCCACGATGGGACCCAGATGCGACCGGAGCCCGCATGAACATACCTTTGCCAGAGGCAACGCTACCAACGCCCTTGACCACGACCGACTCATTCGGCCTGCCTCGAGCTGTGACTTGGCTCTTCGTGCGCTCAGGTCTTGTCTGCTCCTTCATTTCCGTCGGCTGCTGTCCTTCTCACCCCTCAGCGTCGCAAACCATATGTCTCAAACTCGACGCTATGATGATACCAGCCGTGAGCAGTATCACAGCGACATGGACGACTCACTTCTCTGACGCACTTTGCCGTTTGGATACGTCTCTCAGCGCTGTCAGCCTGTGTGTCAGAGCCACCCGTCTACTAGCCGGTGAACGTCTGGTGAGGTTGCGTATCTCGTCACGACTACATTACTCGACTTCTGAATGCTCCTGTTGCTCAAGAGCACGATGCGCGGTCGAGAGACGCTAGGTGCGTGCTAGCGTGATTCGTCACCCTTTGGGGCAGTTTCGTCCAGCCGAATCAATCGCAAGCTTGAAGCTCGGCTCTTCCCCTGCGTCGTCGACAAGCGATGTGCCAGCCCTAGGGTGTGCCGACCCTTTCGAGCGCTCTCAGCTTCTTCTGACGCATCATGTGATGGTTTATCACTAGGTATGTCTCTGAGAGGCTCTGATACCCAACCATACGCCACGTACGGTTGACCAGCGCACTGCGTCGGGAAAATACAGTAATATAGGTGTTGTTGTTTCTTCGAGCACCCAATCAACGTAATTGACTATATGATGATTAACAACTTCTTGTTGTCATTAGACCAGTCCCGCATGGTCTAACGGTATGACACAAGATTCTGATGGACGCACCCTACACGCACCTTTCTTGTGGCCCAGGTTCGACTCCTGGTGTGGGATTGTATTATCTTTTTGCATGTGCTTTTTGCTGGGAAGCCAACTGGAACCCCAACGTTGACACAGCATGGGTTGTCTGCATGTGACTCAGACAAAGCGCTCATCCGACTTGTAGGACTTCCCAAAACATGGTGATGGTACAGCCGTTGATGGTGTCCATGAGATAGGAAGCAAGAAGGGCTTCAAGCTTTCGAGCTTCTGTGCCATCTGGGTCATGGTCGCGTCAAGTGATGGATGTCAAACATGAGTTAGCGAGGCGCTAGGACTTTGCTAGCCGCCTGCGGCTTGTGGCATTTTTGGCCCGCTTCGAGCCAGCTCGATTTGCTTGTCAGGTTTGATGGCAGCTCTGCATACTCAAAGGTTCACCCACGATCTTCTCCTTCTTCCTATTGTCTGCCGCCGCTCACACACCGCCTGCCTTTGGGTCGCCATCCATGGTTGCATGGGTCGCTCCCGATCGACGTCTACTTTTAGGAGCGAGCCGCGTCGCTACCTCACGTGACGATTCCTTTCACGTGCCAGCTGTCGGAATTGAGCCCGCAACTCTAGATGCGCCCCGTAGTTAGCAAATCCGCGTCGCGCCGCGCCGCAGAGCAGCGCGCGCTCGTCATGTAACGATCACGACCATTTCGACATCTTCCTCTTCGCGCTTCATCACCCGTCGGGCGGTGGTACCGTCACATCCCTGGTGAGTAGTTGCGGGTAGCAACAAGCTGTCATGCTTACACCTGCAGTGGGTCCGCTTCCGTCATGGTTTCCACCTCAACCCCCCGTCTATGTGCATCGAAGCACGGCAGAGCTCGCGGTTATCCTCCGGCAGTTCACAGCCGATCAACTGGCGCTCAAGACGATCAAAATGGCCAAGAAGTTTCAGCAGGTCCCGTCCGTTGAAGCTCAGGCGCGGGTTCCCACACGCCCTGCGTCGCTCCCGGTTCAAGTCGCAGTGACCACAGCCGTGCAGCTACCCGGTCCGTTGATTGCTACGATGACCGGCTTGTTAGCTCACATTTTGGAAGCGCCGGCAGTGTCACCATCAGGCAAAGCGACCCTGTCGAATCCGGGTACGCCATCCTCAAGCTCTCAGACCAAAACGGCTTCCTTTGTACCCATGAAGAGGAAGTCCGAATCGTCACTGAGATCCTCTGCGCACACTAGCACCAGTGTGATGAAGAGGGGTCGTTCGTCTACCGATTTGACAGCGCGCCAACGCGACCGCGGTGTCACCTCAGGACCGCAGCTCGCGCCCGGTCAGCCTGGCGAGGACTACGATGAGGTGATGGGATTCGGCCCTGACGGCACGGTGCGCTCATTCTGGAGGCGCACAACGGATCCATAGTGTTCACATCGTTTATGAAGGCGTTCATCCGCTGTAGTGCTTTCTTTGGTTCAATTGCCGTCGGCGAGGCGCTTGACGAGGTGGCATACGAATTCGCGCAAACCTTGACCTCAGCCCACACTGACAAGCTTTCCAGCTTCTTGCACACCGGCCGCGGTTTCATCGCCCAGAAGCCAGCTCTGAATCCTGACCCTTACAACACCCCTGACGCTCCGCCTACTCATCCCGCTTGACATTGTCGGGCACGAAGCCACTCCCGCTTCCAAATGAAAATGGGACAGTCTTCTGGCGGTGGTGGTTTCAGGGAAACAGCCGCGCTCTTCTTGTCTGGCGGGAACCCACGTTGGGATAGCCATGTCAGGCCGTGATGTATATGATCCAAGTTCAAATTCTGCTCGAGCGTGACGGCGTTTCCAGCGCTAGCAGCCACAGAGCGACGTAGCGCGCGGACGGAGCTAACGCTGTTGATAGCTTGCCAAGCTGACCTAAGGACGTCAAACGAGGATCGCCAGAGAGCCACGTAAACACAATTAGAGATTGTAGACCACTTTTCCCATTGAAAACAGGCAACGCAGAGCTCGAATCAACGCAACACTAGCATGCACTGCATAAGCCGAATTAACAACCAAAACGCCCATCAAGAGCACAACGGATCCAAGAAAAACAAGAAAGACAAGCAGCCGATTACTTGGACTCACGGCTCGCCCACGCCCTCTCGCGCGTGCGCTTGCTCAACGCTCGTTTCAAAGCGCGACGGTCGTGCCTGCGGCGGATCTCGGGGTCGGAGAGGCGGCCGAGGGCGCGTTTGCGGCGGGCGCACTTGCCGGCAGAGGGGACGGAGGCGGCGGCGGTGGTCGAGGTGGCGGCACTTGTGGAGGTGCTGGAGGTGGCAGTGCTGGTAGAGGCCAAGCTGATGGTCGTCGCACCCGTCTCTACAGCTGCAGGCGCTGTCGAAGGCGCTACGGTTGCGCCGGCAACACCCGCAAATAGATCCGTCTGAGCACCGTCCATGAACCCATACTCGCCGTTGTCTGACGTCAGCCAAGCCCAGCGCAACAACACGTACAAAACGGCGGGTCATAGGTGCCCTGAAAGTTGTTGTTGTGGTCGAGCTGGTACCAAAAGTGGGGCTGTTTCGCGCCGACGGTGCAGTTGCTCGTGTCGGTGGGATAGTGGCACTTGTTGGCGGTTTTGGCTGCGGGTCAGCGCGGTCACGAGACACCGACCTACCTTGAGGAAGAGCCCTCGTCTCGGTCGCGCCGGTGACCTTGCATCGATACATCAAGACGTAGTTTTGCTCGCTGCCCGCGTCGGCCGAGTGGACTGGCGTCAGCGGGTTCGTATGAGTAGGACTTACTCCAACCCCACATGCAAATGCAGCCGCCGTCGGGACTGACGTCAGCCACGCCTCGAGAGTTCAACGCACCAAGCAGGCAGATCGCTCGGAATCTTGTACTCGACATTTTTGAACCACGGGCTGGACCAGCTCGTGGAAATGACGGTAAAGTCTTCCGGCTGGACGGCGTGGGGATCGGATTTGTCTGCGGTCAGCGCCATCACGCGAGCTCGACTCACAAGCGATCGAAAGGCCGGTGCCTTTGACATCGACCGGGTTGGGCGCCTGCCACTTGTCCGACGTGTGCATGGCTGGGGTCAGCCTTGTCGTTGCCTAGAGACTTACCGCCAATGCCGCCCTGGTCGCCATCGCCGTCGCACGCATAGAGGCCGCTTTGCTGCGACGGGTTCTGGCCATACTTTGTCAGAGCCTCTGCGGCGTCAGCACGATTCCCACCCTACCAACGCACTGTTGCAGGCAATCTGCCCGTTGTAGCTCCCACCCGCTGGGAGCTCCATAAAGACACCATCCGCGGGCGGAGAGTCAATCTTGCCGTGGAACCACCACTGGTCGAAAGGGAGGTGATCGAGCGGGGTAACGAGGTCGGATTGATTGGGGTCGTCTTACATTAGCGAGCGTCGGACCGGGATCACCCACCGGTCCAGCCGAAACCACCTGTAGGGTCAGCCTAGTTCCCAACCGACCCAGCACCCACTTGGATCCCACAGGGCGAGGTGGGCGAGCGCAGGCGCAGCGTGAACAATCGCCACGAGAGCGGCAGCGTACAGCATTGTAAAGGAGTGTGGGTGCCGTCGAGGCGTACGAGTGGGATGTGAGCGCAAGGTCAAGGTAAAGCAAAAGTGGGACTGTCAAAAGCGAGCCGGTCGCGATAGGAGGTCGAGTGTTTCAGCCAAAAGGGGGAAAGGAGGTCGTGTCGTCCTTTGAGTACCAGTCTCGGTAACAATACGGTGGCAGCGGTGGGTGAGCAGCAGTGACCTTTGTCAGCTCGCAATAGCAACAATTGCACGTTTGAACGCGTGGTTACGTAGTTCCTGGCGGACTAACTGCCTAATCGAGGCGACGCGTCGAGGGCAATCAGGTGCATGCTATGACAATACGGCAATCAGGTGCGAAGAGAGCACGTCGGCTTCCTCTGCGACGACTGCACGTCAGCGCGGTCGTGCAATAGCGACCTACCCTTGAGTACCAGCTTGATGAAAACCCGCGCGACTTCAGGCTTTTCCTTTTCCAAGCGCTCGAGCTGCTCCTTGTCCATGCGCCAGAGCTGGGCGTCGCGCTCGGCAACGACGGTAGCGTTGCGGAGGGTATCACTGAGCATGCTGAGATCGCCAGCAACCGTGCCCGCCACCATGGTCTCCTGCACGAGCTCGGTGTGGTCGTCGTACGCATACGTGGCACGTAGCGAGCCCGACTCGATCAGGAACAGCCCGTTCGGAGCGTCATTCTGCGACCACAGCGTCTGACCCGACATGATCGGGTGCGAGGTAAAGTACGGGACGAGCTGGAAGAAAAAGTCGTGCGTTTGGTCGGTATAGTCGGCAAACGTCTGCAGCAGCGTCGGCAGCGGCTGGACGAACCCGGGCCTGGCCGTCGGCTCGGTGTATGCTGCGCGTCAGCTCGATCGACGATCAGGCACCCACTTTTTGGCAGGGTATCGTCGCCAGCCTTGGCAAGGTGGCTTCTCCTCGGGCTATGGGAGAACGACTCGGCGAGTGAAAAAGGGGGCTTTGCGATTTTTGGAAAGTCTGACTCTCAGCGCGGTCGTCACGTCGATCACGCACCAATGTGCCTTTGCGGCGTCGTCTTGCGCTGGCTCTCGTAGAATGCGGTTCTGGCGTCAGCTCGGTTATGCCGTTGCGACGTACAAGTACGCATTCTCGGTCCACTCGAGCGCGTCGTTGAGCACGTCAAAGACCTCGACGCGCGTGCCCTCGCGGTCAGCCCACAGGTCGACGCCCTGCAGAGCAG
Organism: Holtermannia corniformis; assembly: GCA_001599935.1. NCBI lineage: Eukaryota > Fungi > Basidiomycota > Tremellomycetes > Holtermanniales > Holtermannia > Holtermannia corniformis. The sequence goes on along the minus strand of BCIJ01000016.1, from coordinate 335,246 downwards.
TGCCAACCAGCCCGTCGGGGTTGGCGCCGCAGAGGATCATCAAGACGTCTCGGGCCGCCAGTAAGCGCTGGATGCGCACAAACGCCTCGGCCGAGGAAAAGTCGAGACCGTGCACGAGCGCAAAGTCGATGACTGCGGTTAGCTCGGAATGCAGCAGGTGACGTACTTAAAAACCGAATCGGGTTGTGGTCCCACTTGGCCTGTTCGAGCAGCTTGCGGATCTCCTCCTGCGCGCGTCAGCGCCACCGTCGCGGACCCAACCCACCTCGACAAGCGTGATCGTGCCAAAGAACACTGCTCGTCAGCGACGTCAGACCAGTAGCAACTCACAAAACCCCTGCAGCTTCATGACATATGTCTGCGAGCCGACGTTTTGAATAAACGCGCGCTGAGCTCGCGGCCGCCTGACGGTCGATTTCGCCGTGGAACCGTTGAACACGGCGCGGATGGCGCGCCTGCGCGAGCTCTGGACGACGAAAAAGACGCAGGCGAGGATAATGCCAAGCAGCAGGCCGATGACAAAGTCGAAGCTGAACGTCAGCGCTGGGCGATCGGGTGGAGACTCACATGGTCATGCCGATGGTGATGACCCAGATGGTGATATACTCCATCCTGTTGACGCGGTTGCGCGTGTCCCACACGGCCTGTCGTCAGCATTCTTCGCCGGAAATAAACCCACCTCCATCGTCAAGTCGAGCCCAAGCACAAAGATGAGCGCGCCGACGACCATGACAGCTGTGTACGTCAGAAGTGGCACTCGTGTCGTGACACCCACGAAGATAGCCGATAACCGTTGGGCCGACAAACATGATTGCCGCCGTGGCCGCCGCAAGCATGATCCCCGAAAGCCTCGAGCCGCCACCGACGCGGTAGACTGCGTCGTCAGCCCGATGCTCGTGTACGCGCACACCCACACAACACGGTGTTGACGTAGCACAAGTAGTTTGGAACGGTGCCCGTAAAGCCAGCCGCAAGGTTCGAGATGCCGTGCGCGATCAGTTCGCGGTCGAGCTTGACATTGTCTTCGGACAGCGAGACGCCGAGTGCTGGGACCTGGGGTCAGTATCGCCACGTTACGCAACAACTCACATTGAGCGGCACATGGAGGATACCAAAAAACACGAGCGCGAGCTGCGTCGGCATGGCAGCCCAGAACGCCGCCCAGTTGGTCTTTTTAAAGTCCTACGGCGGTCAGCTTTGCCAACCCGGATGGCACCCACATAGAGCGTGTAAAACTTCCACCAGGGCTGCGTCGACTTGCCGACGTCAAACACCCAGCCGTTATCCCTGAGGGTATCAATGTCCCAGCGACCGATCGCGACGACAATGTAAAAGATAATGGGGATGACGAAAAAGTAGGCCGGGAAGATGAGCTGGTGGTGGTATTTGTGCGTGATGACGCGGAGCAGGATCGCAAGGGCCAGCGGGACGAGCCAGAGGGCCAGTACGTGGATGGACCCGAAGAAGAGCCGTAGCGTCGCAAGGTTGTATTCGAACCCTTCCTCCTTGAGACCACGCGAGACTTCGAGCCCCGTTTCGATTAGGAAAACACCAACGCCGCCGATGCAGCCGACGAGGATGTGGCGAGGAAAGTAGCCGATCAGACCGCCGAGGCGGAATGTGCCGAGCGCCATGAAGACGAGGCCTGTCAGGATCGCGCTGAACGCAAACGCCGCCATGGTCGTCGCAATCACGGCCGGTGCCTGTCTTGTCAGCCGCATTCTCACCGCGCAGACTCACATCGTCGCCGATCATCTCTTCGATAATGTTGACAAGGATGTGGAAGAATGGGACGGCCTCGATCATCATGGAGCCGTTGCCGCCCCTGACGATCAGCGCTGTCGTGTCACTTTGGAACCTACTTGAAGATGCTCCCGCCGAGGGTAAAGGTCAATTGCGAGATGATGCACCTGCTGCGTCAGCGATGCCATCGGAGCAGCGACTTACGACATGAAGAACATTGAGACGCCGAGCGAGCCAAAGTCGGTAAAGAATGCGTTTGCGGGAAACCTTTGTCATCAGCCTGGTTCCGAGCGAACAAACACCTACAAGATCATACCGTAGCTGACACCGTCCAGCACGTTGAGAAGCAACCCGAGAACGACAGCAGGCAGCGCCTTGAATGGCTCCTCGACGCATTCGCGCATAATGTCCCGCGCCGTCCAAGTACTCGCGTGTGCGCGTACATCCGTGAGTTTACGGACGAGGGCACCGCGTAGAGGCACCTTGCCCTTGTCGCTCGCCAGCAGCGGAGTGCGCTCTAAAGCGTCGACATCACCGCCGGACGCGAGGAACGCGCGCAAGCCAGAGCTACCGTGCTCATCTGCATTGGCGTCGTCTGCTTCCGTGCTGGACGTCGAACCGGCAACGACAGACGCGTAGCTTGGTTTCGGGGTCACGTCGCCGTCATGCTCTGTACTCGCGATGGTAGTGGACGATGCCCGGCTCGAGGCTTGCGGCCGACCGAGACCCGCCAGTCCGTTGGCGCCTGGAGCAGGCAGGGGGACAAAGCCCGGTCTCGGCGTCTGGTCGACATCCTCTTGGACAGAATGAATCTTGACGGGCGGTGCGGTCGCACCTTGGCTCCGCTCGAGCATGACGCTCAATCCGCTCGGTCCAGGCGTGCCAGGGGACGCCGAGACGGGTAGTTTCGGCGGCGAGGGCTCCAACTGCAGTTGATGCTGGCCAGCATCTTCTGCGATAAACGTCTCGCTGAGATGACTCTTGTGTAGCTTTGGCGCTGTGGGCGGCTCAATCGACTCGATGGAAGCGCCGAGCGGCGGCCGTGGATGAGACGAAAAGGACATGCTCGCGAGTCGATTCGACGAGTCGCGAATCGCCTCGCTCGTCGTCGACCCGACCGGGGGAGCGTACTCGTCTATCCGACCGAGGATCTGCGACTGCGCCTGGCTCTCTGCATCGCTCAAGCTGTCGCCGTCGTCCTCGCGTATAGGCTTGGCTGGCCTCGCACCCGTCAGACTGAACCGCCTTGCGAATCCGCTCAGCCCTTGAGCAGGCGGTGAGCCCGGTGCGGAACCGGCATGGTCCGAGTGGAAGAGAGAGAACGAAGAGGACGAGGGGGTGGTGCCATGAGTCGGCAGCAGCGGCGAGGCGTGGTGCGTCGGGAGGTGCGGCGACGCGTTCGGATCGCGCGCTGGCATGGTTGTGCGTTGCCTAGAGCCGCTCGCTCGCTCGCTCCCGTATCTCTCTAGCGCCAAAGCAGCGACTACGCTCAGCGGGGGCTCCACTCGTGGGAATCCGCTTGCGATAAGGCCCGTTCCAGCCGAACGGGTGTTGTGAGCTCAGCACGCTCACTCTCGCGTGCGCACCCGTGCTTCACCCCTGGCCTCGTAACCGACAAGAGACTGCGTCGGAAGCCGGTGCAAACGAGAATGTCTTGGTGGCCATCGTTCCTCCCGGCCAATCATACGTCACGGATCCGCGTCTGACCCATCGCCACGTGGTAGTACGTAATAGTCACGTGGCCAGTCGGTCTCAAAGGACCGCAGCGTTTGTCGTCCGCAACCAAACACGATGGCGCCAGCAGCTCAACTCACAGACGCTCAGAAACACTTGGCAATCACCAGCGCGTTCAAGGGTGTGTAATTCTGCGGCTGGCTGAGGATACGACTGATTCGGCAGCGAGGGACAGGGCTTATGCGCCGTACTCCAAGTTTCGGTCGGTCGATTGGCTCGGTGAAACAAGGCGCTGACGGTCAAGCGTCGGCGCGGCGCTGCTCACTCCTGGCGCAGAGGTGATCCTGGGCTGCAACGTCGAGAACGCTAGCTATGGTCTGTTTTGTACGGCGAGGCGGACTAGCTGCTGACGGTCAAGGCGGTACCATCTGTGCCGAGCGCACCGCAATCGTCAAGGCCGTGGTATGTTCAGTTCAGCAAGGTCGTAATGTCGAGCTGATGCGATCCAGAGCGAGGGGCACAAGCGATTCGTCGCGCTCGCCGTGTGCACGTGAGTCTGACTCGTTATCGCCTGCAACCCTCGCGTCAAGTCTTGCCCCCGTTCAGAATCCCCTCTGTACCATCTAGCTCCTGCTCCGTCGCATCCCGCCACTAACGCCCCAGCGACGTCCCATCATCAGCCATCTCACCGTGCGGCATCTGTCGCCAAGTCTTGCGCGAGTTCTGCCCGCTCAACATGCCCGTCTTGCTCGTCAGCTCGACGTACGATCGCGTCGAGCAACTAAACGACGAGAGCGTCGTGCTCGTCAAGACGATTGAAGAGTTGTTGCCGATGAGTTTCGGGCCGGAACAGCTCGAGCTCGAGCGCTCTTAGGTGACGGGGGACGGAGGATGGACTTGGGGCTGACGGGAGACGGTGTACATGGGTTGATGTAGTCAAATCGAGGGACTGAAAGTGGTCTCGGTCGGTAGAATCGTCCGGCACGGTTGGTGCGAGCTGCATTGCCAGCTATCACGTCTGCTGCAAACGTGCTTTCTTCCAGTAGCCATATATACGGGCCCTCTATATACATTGCACAGGCTCACTGCAGCCCCGCCTTGCCAACACGGTCCCTTGCGATCCGCCACACATCCTCAACGGCCCTCTCGACCTCTTCGCGCCACTCTTGGCCTCCATACTCCTTCTTCAACCCCTGCACCAGCTCGCTCTCCACGCTCGGCTGCTCCACCAGACCCTCCTGCTCGTCTGTCAGCGGGACCGGTGTCATCTCGATCCCAAGATGCGTTTCGAGGACCGAGACGACGTCTTGACGAGTCCGCCCGTTGACAAAGATGATGTAGCGTAACGAAGGGTAGATTGTCTCGTATAGCCGGTTCAGGTGCGCGAGCCTGTTTGTATCAGCCCAGATGGCCCATCGTACAGTCTACACACCGATGCAGCACGATCCCCGGCGTCGGCTTGACACCACCCTGCTCAGCGGCCGAACTAGCGCTCAACCGTTTCGTCTCGCCAATCACCGGATGCCCAGCGATGAATTCTGCTTTCGCGTCCCAGTCCCATGATGCGAGAGCCGCGGCACAGCAGTCTAGTAGTGCGTCGTAGGATCCAAACGGGGCGGACTGGGCGACTTGTGGGACGAGCTTGGTGAGCAGGATAGGTGTGGGCTCGAGCAGCGCTGCGAGGGTCGTGGAGAGCGCCGACGGGTCTGCAGGTGGCCTTGAAGGCAGTGCAAGCATTGTCAGTGCTGCGAGAACGCTGCGAAGCGATAACGCGAGCGATCGTCAGCACATGAAGGTTGGCTGCATTGTGACTTTTCGCTCGCGTCGCGTCCGTCAGCTGGCCTGCATCAGCTCGAGTCCAAGGCATCCTTCAGCGCGGGATCCTAGCGTCAAGATCAGCACTCGGCGTCAGCTTGACCTCGTATCGGCGCGTCAGCGTGGACAACAAGCGAGTGGACGTGCCTGACTGGACGCGTCTTTTGACTTTGGGTTGACGCTCGAGCGCTGCAGTCGACGACGTCGAGCCGTGCGGAAAGGGGGACAGGCAGCACACGGCCGCCGCTCAACGACAATCTACGCGCCAACAGGGGCAACGCCAGGGAACGCTAGCCAGCACAGACTCGGGCGCGGGCGCCGACACGAGTCAACACCCAACCCCTATCGACCATCGACCACGATCAGCATCAGCATCAGCGAGGTAGAGCATGCCACGCTGAGACACAGCTCCATCTCGCCACCACAAACCGACCAAAGACACTCCTTTCGACGACACTCTTTCATCCCGCTAGACTGCTTGCACACCAACCCTACCCCTATCCCTCTTCAATGGCATCTCTTCCTCCGCTCCCCGTCTACCTCGCCGCGTCCTCGTCTGCCACAGCCGAGACGGACCGCCAGCGCGCAGACAAGCTCGCAGCCGCCAAACGCCGAGTCGGTTTCCTCTCCCTTTGCGTTTTGCAACTGACGCCTACTCAGCTCCGTACCTTTCGCGCCGCCCGCAGCTCGGCCACCTCTGCCGAGGAAGCGCAAGAGCGCGAGAGACCACTGACAACGCATCCGAATCTGGAAAACGTCCCGCGCTCGCATGCACGCCAGCTCAGTACCAGCAAGCGCGCGATGCGGCCCGGGTCCGAATCAGACTCGCCGAAACGAGCGCACTCGCCGGCGCACTCGACCAGTGGCAGCAGTGGTAGCAGTCGCGTGCCAAAAGAGGCAGGTGCAAGTCAGGACGACGAGCTGGTAAAAGAAGCTTCGAGCCGACTCGCCAGCTTTTCGTTCGGCGTAAAGCCTGCTGAACCACCCGCGGCACTCAACACGTTCAGCTTTGGCCAACCTCGCCTACAGCCACTGCTGCCCTCTCTCGCGCTACAAGCGTCCCTGGACGAAGCGGGCCCAAGCCGCTCACGCACCCTCTCGACCCCACTCTCGCGTCCCCCATCCCTCCTCCTCACCCAACCGACGCCAGGCGCCGAACACCCACCCAAGACCCCGCCGCGTAAACGGCATTCGCACACGCGCTCAACGTCCATTTCAATCGCCTCATCTCGTCCCACATCCCTCGCTGCATTCCCTCAATCGCCCGGTCTGAGCCCTGCGAGCGCTCACTCGTCCCCGCGGAGATTGACCTTTGCACCATCCGGGCGCGGCGCTGAAGCCGACAAGGAGCGCGCTAGGGCCAACGCATTCGCGTCGCTCGAGGGTGGGCGCGCGCGCGTACCGGTTCGAGAGAGCGAGAGGCTAGCGCTGCCACAGCATGAAGAGGAAGATGACGAGCCGGCCTGGGCTCGAGAACGCCCGTCGTCGGGCGGCTTCAACTTGGCACCCGCGTTGCGCTCTCAAGATGACCACGAATTGGCCAAACCGTTCAGTTGGGCTAGAGACCGCCCGCTATCTGGTGGCCTGCAGGCATCGTCACTGCCGGAAGGTGGATATCCCGCACCTGCGCGCAAGCGATGGGGTGCCGATCCACCTGCGCCACTACCAGAAGTGACGCCATCGATCCCGGGCGCACTGGGATCCGTCGCAGAGGAAGAGGAGGAAGAAGAGGGCGACGTGACGCTCACGCTCCCGGACGAGCCTGCACCAAGCGCCAAGACGCCCGCGTTGAAGGAACTGCATCTGCTCTCGACGACGCCGACGTCTGTCACTCCGCCTGCAACGACGCTGTACGCCAGCCCCAACGCTGTACAAACACCGACCCCGACAAAAGGCTACGGCACGATCGGCCGTGGTCGACCTCGTCCTCTATCCGGTCTTGGTACGAGCTCTCCCCTACCCGGTACCACGACCCCTACCAGCGCGAGCCGGCGTCGCGGCGGCAGTGGCAGCAGTGGGTCCAAAAGCTCCATCTCGTACAAACGCGACAGCGCTTCATCCGGCGATGGCTCGCGCGACCTCCGCCATGTCGTGTCACCGGCAGCTGTCAGCCCCGCGAAAAGACCTTGCCCTCGCCGAAAGGGGTTGATGGGTGGATCGGGGCGGGTGTTGGGTGAAGTTGATGAAGCCGAGGAGACGGCTAGTGAGGATGAGGACCGTGTGAGGGAGATGGAGATGGAGCGTGATGCTCTCCGTGAGGATGTCGAGGGCTGGAGAGGGCGGTGCAAGGGTTTGGAAGAGCGGTTGGATGCCGAGCGGCGCGAAGCAATGGTGTTGCGCGATCGCGTCAGAAAGTGTGAGTCGTCCGTGATAATCCCGATCCAGTATTGACCTGCCAGTGGGCGATCGCCTCTCATCCGTTTCGTCGACCAACCCCGCGGTCGAGTCTGCTACGCCGTCATCCCGCTCCGAAGCCGAAGCGTTCGCCAAAGCCCAAGGCCGACTGTTGACGCAGATGCGCGAGCAGCTGTTCAGCCTCGCTGCTGCGCTCGATGCCGAACGCACCGCCAAAACCGACGCGTTGGCCGCTCTGCGCAACCTACACCTAGAGCGCGACGCCGAACGTACCGTGTGGCAGCGGGAGAGAGAGGCTTGGCTCGGGCGCGAGACCAAGCGGCCCCTGAGCAGGCTCACCACATCTACCAGTGACTCGACGTATTCCCTCGCTTCCATCTCGAGCACGTATGCGGCACCGGGGTACCATGCCGATATCGACGAGTGGGACGGCAAGCACGAGCTCGGGGCGCTACGAGAGGAAGAAGAAGAAGATACAGACACGGGGATCCACCGTGTCGATTCGCTGGCTAGTACCACCGAATCGTCACTGCCGCTCACGGCGGGGCTCTCACCCCGCGATTTCACGACCAAGCCGCTCGATCGGATGAAAGCGTGGGGATTCCCGCGTGGAGCCATCGCACGCTCGCCGAATCGTAAAGAGTCAATCTACGATGCGTTCTTTTCTTTACCGATTGCCGCCGAGCCGGCCAACGACGACGCGCCAGGTGTAGAGCTACCGCCGATCCCATCACCACTCTTGCCGCATTCCGCGCGCATCGTGTCGGAACCCAACATCTTTGCACCTTCATCGCCCTTCGCGCCTGTCCGCTCTGCATCGCTCACGATCCCAACGACGTCTGCGCTCTCTTTCCTCGCAGGCTACCTTCCTGCCGTGCGCACGCCCTCGCCAGACTCGGCACCGTCTCTATCGCTCGGCAGCCGCACCAAATCGTCTGATAGCTCTCACAAGCGCTTTATCCGGGCTTCCGACCAGCGCGTGCCCCTCGCGTCGCCTGTGGGCTCGCTCGACTTTTCAGGAGGGTGCAGGCACTGCGCGTGCGCCGTGTTTGATCTCTAGTGTATTTGTTCTTGCTTGCTTGTATTGTTTGTTGGATGCATCGTTGCATTGTTTGAACGACCGCGGTCGTGCTTGCTGCAGTCACACGCTGCACGTGTGCGATGCAGTGCGGTGCTGTGCAGTGTTTCGTTGTCGTCTTCGTGCAGCCGACTCTACTGCAAGCAGACTTGGGTATCAGCGCAACCATCTTTGCCGCTTGATCGTTCACAACCATGTCTTCTAGTATTATACCAAAGGCACAGACACGCAGCGTTCGAGGCAAGATTGGTTGTAGAGATGCACATGACAATGGTTACACAGTGGCTCAGCGCTCACACTGCAGGTCTGGTTGCTGGGATGACCCTGTGCAATGCGAGCACCACGCGTGACTGACTGGTGGTTCTTGGTGCGCCAACTGACTTGCAGCATACATGATCAAAGCGTCTAGCACGCCATCCCAGCCCACATGCTAAAGCACACTACGGCGATTACAACGGCGTACATCCAGCTCGCGCCCTGCTCGGATCGCAGCACTAGATCTGTGTCGGAGTCGTCGATGCTCGTTTGCTCGTCATCATTGTGTGGGGCGGTGGAGGTAACTTTGCGGCTTATCCCAGTTGGGGGCCTCGTATACCGTTGACCACGATTGATAGGCGAAGCACCGCGCTTGACCTCCAGCTCCTCAACCGAGGTAGCTCTCTCCGCAACGTCGTCATCAACGCTCGAGAGCGGTTCGCGCTTGTCGAGAGCCACCTGCGGCATCAAAACGACGTCTCTGCCCCTCAGCAGCGCGACCATGACCCATCCAATAGCTTCTGCAGCACCCAGTTGCACTCGAGCAGCAATCTCCAGTTCCTTCGTATGTCGCTGCTGAGGTGTTCCCACCAGCCATTGCAAAGACTGGTATCTCGACATTACGTCCAGCACAGCTCGAAAGAGATGGCGGGCTGCCTCGTAGACGCCAGGCTTGGATGCTAAAGCTAGATCGTTCAAAAGTTCGAGGTCAGCAAGTGGAGGCGAAAAGGTCGACTTGGCATCTGCTAGCGATGCGAAAGCGGGGAGGAGGGTGTCGAGTGTGGCCGTGAGACTAGGCGAGACAGCCGGTAGACGTGGTCTTCTCGGCTGTACAGCGGCGGGCACCGACTGAATGGTCAGTGGCGCTTCACAAGGAGCAAACAGACTTGCTGGATGTTGCAGATAGGCAGTCCACGCTCTACATCCAATTAGTAATCAAGGCTGCACGAGCATGTGTTACTCACAGAACGGAGAGCTCCAGCGTGTCAAAGAACGCCTGGTGCGCAGATCCCAAACCTGACCAGTCTTCAGGACGCCTGGCTCGTAACGAGGCGCGTTCCCTTGCTCCAAGTGGCGTGCGTATCTACCCCAACTCATGAGTCGAGCAATCCGCACAGATTGCCACTCACAAAGCGCTGTTCGGCCAGTATATTCACGGTCGGGAACGGGGTGGATGACAGAGTCGCCAGTGAATAGGTTGATAGTGGTATCGAGCGCGACGGCGGGCGCCAACTTGAACCAAGTCAGCGGCTTCGAATTGATTCGAACAACGTACTTGTGAGCGATTCCTCCCTCTCCATCGTCCCAACTGACAGCAGCTTCGCTCGCTAGACTCAACAGCCCCTTATTGTCTACCACTTCAGCGTCGAGATTGCTGATTGCTTCAACGCCAAATTGATCGCCAATTCCTAGCGTCCAGAAAACTCGTCGAGCTACTAGAAGCGGCACCCAGAGATCACGCCAAGGAGCTACACCGCCAAGTGGCATGTCAAAGTCGATGCCTGGGCGTAGCTGAAATCTACTGAGGAGCAGGGTCGGTGGGACACCCAAAGCAGTCGAAAGGGCTGCTAAAGCAACATGAGAAGCCGCGGGAGCAGGGTCGAGTGTGCGGTATACGGGTATGCCATTCTGACTGATCAGCTTTCCTGGCTTTAGCTAATACCAGACTTACATAGACAGAGCAGAGTAGCGGGGTTAAGTTTCTGGTAGGCAGCATAGATGGCAGCAACACAAATTCAAAGGGAAGAGCCCGCGAAGAGGCCCGTCGGTCACCTTTGCCCATGATGGCGTCTGCGCATCGAGGTGGTCGCAATGTAAGACCGGACAATTGCCCCGCATGCCCCACTTCCCGCACAGACCTCCACTGACGGTCACCGTCAACGTACCCAGCCTTGGAACGCTTCTTGGCATCCCACGGTCATTTCGGATTTATTGACAACGGTGACTACAACTGTTCTTGGCCCAACTATGGCACTCTTCAAGTCGCCCTCTTCAAATCCCCTCAAATCCGAAGCGGAGCCGCGCCACGTGGATTACGAATCTTGCTTACGTCACTCAAGAAGCATAGATTGTCGGCAGCCAAGCAGTGCAGCACCGCCATCAACATCCACAGCGCGCAATGGGATTTCTCTCTTCAGCCGGACCAAGCTCAGACAAAGCACTTCCTGGACCACCCGGCCCGCCGCCGGCCTATCCTGCCGTGTTTGCCTGTGTGCTGCTGAGCCGCAATGACCGACTTCGCCTGTGTGGGTTCCCACAGAGCTTGATCCCGGCAGTGAACGAGGCTGTTTCGCGGGTTTGGGCAGCTGGAATACAGAGGCAGGGCCCTTATGAGGGAACATACGAGTGGAAGCTTGCCGGTGCGTATGATGGCCGGAGATGTGCGACAACTGACAGCGCAGGTAACCCGTGGTACGGCCAGGGTCACGAGGCTATACAGTACGCCATGATCTACAGCATGACGCCTAGACTGATCTACAGTGCGCGGCGCCTCATCGTACATGTTCTGCACGCTCTTGCTGCCAATGGTTGGATTCTCCACGGGTCATGCGACTTGACCAAGAAGAACTACGACAAGGACACCATGTTCTTCCGAGCCTGTCCGCCGGCTCAGGTCGGTCGTCCGTTGTCTAGAGTGGGCCAGACTAACGGCCACAGCGCTACTTCTTCAGCATCTCCTTCAATGAATCAGACAAGATTCGACTGATCGACTCGCCGAATGACGCGACAACCGGCAGTTTCACTGCCGCTGTGGGGGTACGTCGCGTTAACTGCTGTTCAAAGACTCATGACATGTCAAGACTTGGCCGTTCGGCATTCAGGAGGCTCGCGAGAAGGAGCCTGGCTGCCTGCAGCTCAAGCTTCGGGGACGACCGTGGTGGACGAGTAACGGCAGCGAAGTGGTTGCGACCAAAGTTAGTGCCAAGTTTGTGGTGTATACTGACCGCAATCATAGCTCCTTGCGTGCAGCCTACTCAGTGCAATGGACAACTCGGGGTTCGAGCTGATCGGCAGTGTCGATATGAGCACGGGGACCGGCGAGAATGCCAACGACCGTGAGTTGGTGCATGCCGGAACCCCAGACGTAGGCTCAACGACACAGTGGACACATGGTTCTTTGCCAGCAAGATCTAATGAGACCGAATACGACAACTGTAGAACAGAGCAATCATGACATGCACACGTAATCATCTATCACCGTCCCAAGATATCGTGATCGCTCGACGCCGATTAGAGTTCGACGCGGACCTCTTCGTGGTCTTGGTGCTGCTTGAGCTGGCGTTGGTAGGCCTTGAGCCGCTCGGTGATCTTGTCTTCGAGCGTGAGCTCGGATGCTTGTGAGCTGACCGGTCAGTTGCGGGCCGGCCAGTGATCTGTACGACTTACTGGACCTTTTCCGAGAGTTTGCTGTCATAGTCAGAAGGATGCCAACAGTCTCTGAGCAAACGCGACGTACCGCATCTCTTCAACGACCCATCGCTCCCTACGTCCTACCTCGACCTCTCGCTCCTCGACCTCGATCTCCCGAGCGCGGACAGCATCTCGTTCCCTCCTGCGATCCTCCTCGAGATCCCGGCGTCGACGGTCATCTTCCCGACGAAGTGACTGTCGCTCGTGCTCGAGGTCTGGGCAGGGTGCTGGCGGTGCTTGAGCAACCGCGGCAGGTGCGGCAGGAGCGCGGAGCCCAGACAGCTCTGTTGAAAGCTGGGTCTGGAGATGGAGTGAATGCGACAGAGCATGCAATAGCGACGGCGAGAGGTCTGCTCGTATGAGCCCGATTCGTGTCCTCGAGACTCACCATCCGCTTCTGGACCGGTATTGATCACCCAGGCTTCATTGCCGTCACCGCCGCGGATCCGGACGATCCGACTGCCGGCCCCTTGTTCGCCCATAGTCTCGACGAGCCAGTTTTCACTGCCCGTCCCCGAATGAAACTGCACCAGCTGGTGCGAGTTGAACGGCGCGTGGTGGGAGAGCACATGTGCACCGTTTGGGCCTGCGACGAGCGTTGCGAGAGGTGCAGGAAGAAAGGTAGCGAGCTGAGTTAGGAGCAGTTGCTGGTTCTCCAAGGCTTTCTCTCGGGCCTGTGGGACATTAGTCCAGGTCAGCCAACCGTCAACCCACCCGCAACGCCTTGTGTCGCCCGGTCAGTGTCGGCAGGCTGCCCTTTGGGACATTGAGCACAAGAGCAAGCAAGCTCAACGCCAAGCTGAGCCAAATCAGAGGATGCAACCCCTTGATCCCCTTTGCCTTGTGTTTGGGCTCGGACCTCGTCGGCTCGTTCCGCGGCGGATCGGTGTGAGCAGGCGGTGGGTGGTAGTACAAATTGTTCAGTGGGATCGGCTCTGTCGCAGGTGGCGGCGGAGCGTGATGGTGCTCCCCTTCCGGGTGAGCTGGAGCGGTCCCAGGATCCATGAAGCCGGGATTGGGGTTTGGATGCAGGTGTTGCGGTGTTGGGTCGCCAACAAGTCTTGCGCGGTAGAGCTCGTCCATGACGGTTCTGCTGAGCACGATCCACGCCGTGTCAGTCGAGCTGTCCGAGGCCAAGGCGTGTTAGCAGCGTGCGGATCGGCGTAGACAATGAGGCAACGGGTGAGCTCCGACGCACAACAGAGGACGAGGTTAGCACGGACCGTTCCTTTGTGAGCTTGGCAGGGTTAGCATCCTCAGCCTTTGACCACCACCAAGTACTGATAGAAAGTGCTAACCCGACGAGCTGACACTTCCTAAACGACTGATCGACTGCACGCTTGACTGACATGCTGAGCATGCTCGCGTGCTGCCTGCATCCGCGTTCCGGCGGCACCACATCGCTCCTCTCGGCAGCTGCTCCGGCAGGATTCCGCATGCCAAAGCCCGCCGGGCCCTTGGTGTGGATGCCGTCTCCATCGGGCGACCAGGAACGTCGACGATTGCCGTCGAGCCAATCGCAACAGTTTCCATCACACTGCCGCCGGCTCTTGGCCATGAACGGACCGGCAGACCTTGCTCTTTCACCCCGAAGCCGGTCACAGCCGCTGGAATCGCGTGCGAAATCAAGCTTCGCCGTCGATCATCCCCAACGATGGCCATTATTGATTTCTCAAAGGCCCGGGGCGAAGTCATGCTGGCTTCATAAAGCAGAGGCCGCCGCGGGACTCTCCGAACCAGTCGATCATGGCGAGACGTAGTCCGGACTCGGCGGTCCTTGCGATGGGATGGGACGTGGAGGAGAACGAGTGGCAAACGTCGGCGGGTCCGAGCACTTTGCCGCTGCTAGGTCTTGAGATTACCCACTGTGACAGTGGGTTTGTGAGTCAATCGTGGCCTGGTACGCCGTGCACGCACGCTGAGAGCTCGGCTGATTGACGACAGGTCACCGGGGCTTTCTACATTCGCGACCGCACAGATTGACTCCAATCTTTGCCTGCGATGCCTCTTCCGAGACCCAAGTCGAGCGGCGATGGTCAATTGACAGAGTGCAAGCTCAAGATGACATCTCGCTCCATCCCGGCGCAGTGACAATGAGCCGGCTACCCGCTTCGGACGGCGTTCGCCGCCCGTCTTCGCGCGGACGAGGTCGAAGCTCGAGCCATGTTTCTGCAATGTCGGTCCGCGATGGGGTACGTTTTAGCCCGACTCCATGCACTCAAACACTGACAGCCGCGCAGAGCTGCCTTGCGACGCCACGCCCGCCGTCACGACACGTCGAGCTACCCCCAGCTCCGTACTTGATTCCCTCGGATCTGCCACCGTCCCCAACGTACTCGAGCCGATCAGCTCCCTCTCTGTCCGGCGGTCCTACAAGAGCATGCAGCATCGAGCTCGATACGCCGCATGAGCCCACACTGTCAATTGCCTTCTCGCCGCCCCTAGCCCGCCGGCGCGCATTATCCGAGGAAGGACATATCGAGCACATCGTCAAGCCCGACTTGAAGCGTCGTCGTCTAGCTCGGCACGAGGTGATGCAAGCAGAGGCCCAGGAGGAATTCGCGCGACAGGCGAGATCACTGGTGTGTAGCCTCTGCTTTGACAACATGCAGCGTTGACGACGCAGACTGCCTCTGGCTCAACCCCCCACCCCCGACATAGCAACGAAACCCATCGTCGTCTCCTGCTCGTCAATCAACGACTCCAGCTCAGCACCGATGCACGTTCGTTCCCATTGTACACGCAATCCGCCACCACGTCACCTGGATGATCGCCACCACGCTCAATCGCCACGCAACAATAGAGGAGCTCTTGCATGAATATCAATATACACATGTGGACGTTTTAATTTCAGGCGGCAATCTTGTACACGAGCTTCTTGCCGGAGACTTTATTGTTCTGCGCGAGTTAGCCGAGGTAGCTGATAACCGATAGACGCACCTTCATGTCCTCCAGCCCTTGCGGAAGCGCGTCGAGACCCTCGCGCAGATCGATTGGAGGCGCACGCAGCTTGTACTTTGTGATGAGCTCTGGTGTGGCCGCGACGAGCTCTTCGGCAAACGTGCGGTTCTCGGGCTGGGCAGGGAGGGGCGGTTGACCAGGGATGAACTCGAACGACTGCGAGTATCAGTCCCATCCATGCCGACCTCGAAAACGTACATAGCCAAGCGCAGTGTACGCCAGAGTCGATTCAACGTCGACATCATCCCGGATCGTCTTTGTTGATTCTGCCTGTGGCAATGTCAAGCGCAGCTTGCCACCGTTCTGTCCAAAGCTCTTGAGCGAGATGGCAATCGAGCTCTCCACGCTGATCAAGTCGACGGCGCGGGACACGCCGCCACCGGTGATCGTCTTGATCTGCTCGACGGCCTTGTCGGCGTCGCTGTAGTCTACGACCTCGTCGGCACCGTACGACTTGACGAGGTCAAAGTTGTGCGCTGAGGCGGTCGCGACGACGCGGTAGCCGGCTGCCTTTGCGAGCTGGACTGTGAAGATGCCCATACCGGTCGAGCCGCCGTAAACGAGAAGCTGCAAGGTCAGCGTGTGGTGGAAGCAGTGAGACATTGCGTACCCATGGCGAGCCAGCTACTTGTGCTGGGGGCAACGACTCTCCGAGAGACTGGAATAGCAGCTATAGCCCGTTAGCACTCGATCTACCCTGAGTGGCCGACTCACCTGACCGTTGGTCATCAGCGCCAGCGGAAAAGTGGAAGCCTCTTCGAGGCTCAGCCCCTCGGGGACCGGGAACACCAAGTCGCTCTCGGCTCTGGCGTACTCTGCAAATGCGCCCTTGTCGGCAAACTTGCCGCCGTGCACGAACGTTGCGACCTTGTCGCCAACCTTGAGGTTCTTGTTCTTCAAGTTGGCACCAAGAGCTGCGATCGTCCCACTCAGGTCGACACCAATGATGCTGTTGGGAGGCGCGAGGTTGTAGGCAATGTGTTTCCAGTCCGTTGGGTTCTGTGCGGCATACGCGACCTTGATGATCACATCGTTGGGCGACGGGCTGGGGACAGGGACCTCACGAACGGTAGCTGTGCTTCCCTGAGTACTGCGATCAGCTCGAGTTGTATTCCTAAGCAGTACACTGACGGATTCGTGCTGGACGAGGGCGCGCTGGGTCTTTGGGACTTGAGACATGGTTGGTAAGTTGAGCTTGAAGGGCGAGATTGAATCGACGATGCGCTTGTGGTTGTACGTGGCACAAAAGTACAGTCTTGGTCGCTTTAAATGCCTTTGATTATTTGCGAAGGTGCTGACTGATTGCCCAAACCGACTTCTTACAAAGCTGCCTCGCCTGCTGACACACCGTGACGCTTTCGGTGATCACCCCGCCGATGGCGACCTCCACTCTCGGCAATTGGCATCAAGGCGCTTAGCGCGGTGATAGCGAAGCGACAGTTTCATTCCGTTGACAGAGGATACACCGACCAGAGTCTCTACGTATGTAGCATTCGCTCAAAGGGGGCCGTGCTGACATGTCGATCAGTCCACATGCACGCTTTCAGCTCGAGAACGCCACTGACAATTTCGCGAGGCATGTACGGCTCGTCGATGTACTTCTTTTCATCTTCTGTCAGCTTGACGTGCACTCCAGCTGTAGACGATTTAGCATGCGCTATCGGCAATCAATCGAGTTTCTCACCGATGAGGTCGGAGAGGTTCTCCAGGCTGGTCGTGCCGACAATCGGCGCCGTGATGTATGGGTTCGCCAGACTCCAGGCGAGCGCGACCTGGGCCATGCTGATACCCCGTTTCTTGGCAATCTCCTCGACACGCTGGTTGATCTCGATCATCTCGGGCGTGGGCTTGTCGAGCTTCCTGGCAGACCACTGGCGGTCCGTAGCAGAGCGCTTTGTCTTTTCGTCAACCGGACGGGCGACAAAGCCGCGTGCGAGCGGGCTCCAAGGGATGCAGCCCATGCCAAACAGCTATGAGGCTATCAGCAACTTGCATCACCCTCGAGAGCCCACGCACGTCAAGCGTTGGGATCATCTCGCGCTCTTCCTCGCGATAAATGCAGTTGTGAAAGTTTTGCATCGAGACGAACGGCGTGAGCTTGTTGGTGATGGCATAGTCTAGAGGATACATCAGTCTTTGCAGGCGTCTCAGAGCAATGCTGTCACTCACTCTGCATTTGGTGCAGCTGGTAGGCAAAGCAGCTGCTCATCCCGATGTAACGGACGTAGCCTGCCTGGACAACGTCGTGTAGAGCTTGCATCTGCCCGTGTTAGCAGTGTTCAGTAGCAAGGCAGCGACTGACAGTCTCCTCGATCGGCGTGTTGTAGTCAAAGCGGTGGCATTGCAGCAAGTCGACGTAATCGAGCTGCAGACGCTCGAGCGAAGCCTTGATTGACTCGAAGATGTGCTGCGAACGACATTAGGCGCGGTTTGTAGCGGTTCACCACTCACTTTGCGAGACAGACCGTGCTCATTGACATAGCCCTCCTCATCAGGGTTTGTGAGGTACGGAGTCTCGACGGTGCGTCCAACGGGCATGAAGACCTTTGTCGCGATGACGAGCGAGCTGCGCGGGACATTGAGCTTCTTGATCGCCTTGCCGAGCACGACCTCGCTCTCTCCGTTCGAGTAGCTACGGTTCGTGAGAGATTGCCTATTTATACGACAGAGCGCTTACACATTAGCGGTGCTGTAGTGCTCTTAGTCCTTGAACAGATTGCCTTCTCATCCGACGTACTCGAAAGTGTTGATGCCCGCCTTGTATGCCGCTTCAATGTGCTTGATGCCCTCCTCTTCATCCAGTACCCATGGCTGCCAGCTGCAGAGCTGATCAGCCGCCGTCATACTGACCTCGCCGTACTCACTTGGACGACCCGTATGCTAACGATTCAGTCGTCAAACATCGCCACGGTATCCCAAAGCTACATACACATGCATCCACTGCAGCCATCAGCAGGAGAATTTCAGGGACAAGATAGCACACACAGGATGATCTTGGATACTTTGAGACCGCTCTTGCCGAGGCGGACTTGTCCGACGATCAGCAAGCTCTCCGGCGACGCAGTCGACTGACCATAGGACATCTTTGGCTGTTCAGACGTCATTTCGGAGATTTATGTGATGCGATTCAAGTGTGCGATGTGGGCAGAACGAGAGCTTCAGTATACATGCTCACCGAGCGAGTGGAGGGTCCCGGTGGAGGCGGTGGAGGTCGAGTCAAAGCCAACCAAGTCACATCTAAGATTATCCTCTACCAAACACATGCAAGATGCCAGACAATACAAAACCACTCGTTTACTCTTGGTCTGTGTCCGGCTCACGCTCACCACCCTCGATCAACCACTTGAGCTTGCGTGCCGCCCGACGGGCCTCGGCCGCCTTGACCTCGTTACGGGTAGGCTGAACGTTGTCAGTCCAGTCCATCAGCGCGACACGACTGAACACACCTTCTTCTTCTTCTTGGGCTTGAGACGCAGCATCGAAGGGTCACCGCCTTCTTCGTCCGAGTTGGCGGCCGAAGTCGCAGCCGACGTCATGGCGCTACCAGCTGCAGTGCTTGCGCCACCACGAGGGGTACCCGCGGTGGAAGTGGAGCGCGACGGGTTGTCGAATGCATCCTCGACGAGCGCGACCTTGCCCTTGTGCGTGAGCTCGCCGTTGTCGACGTGCCAAATCTCGGGGCACAGAGCGTTGACGAATTCTGATGAAAGTGAGCGGATGTACAGCAAGCAAAGTCGTCGACGCACCCATGTTGTGACTGATGATAAGCACGGCACCGCTCCAGTTCTTGATGGCAACGGAAAGACCACCGAGGGCCTCACGATCCCTGATAATGTCAGCAAGTGTTGGCAGTCACAAAGTATGACGCACAAGAAGTTGGTAGGCTCATCGAGCTACGCGATGGGTCAACATTGTTCTGAATCGCAACGCTATACTCACAACCAAGACGTGGGGCTTGTTGAACAAGGCACTCGAGATGACGAGCTTGACCTTTTGACCACCCGAAAGACCCTTGATCTCCGAGTACATGGCAATCTGCTCGTCGATACCCATCTGCACAAGCTCTGCGTCGCGTCAGCGACAGCATGGGTTCATCAAAGTACTGACCATCGCGGATGACGTGAGCCGAGGTCTCACGGGCACCAGCACCTTCACGCGACGACTCGAGGTCATCACGTCCTTGGACGAGCTTGCCGAAGCTGCCATGCTGTCAGCGCGGAAACGGTAAGATACACTCAACGCACCCCTTCTCGAGCAGCGCCTCGCGGCTCATCCAAGTGTTGTCCTTGTGGAGCAACCCACGCCACTTGACTTCGTACTGGAACGTCTTCTTGAGCTTTTGACGACCGAGCAACGCTTCGATCTTTCGAGCCTCGCCATTCTTGCCAATGACTTGAATCTCCATCTGCGCCACGTCTTCGGGCGTGAGAGCACGGGTCGCTTTTTCCGACATCTCACGGTCATGGCCGTCCTGGTAACGCCATTGAATGTAGCCGACGGGCGTCTTTTCGAGGTGCTGGTCCAAGTGGTGGAACGCATGCTGGGCGACGTAACCGACACGAAGCGCCGGGTGCTTGTCGACGCGGCCTTCTTGTGGAATCGTCTCGCCCGTCAAGAGCTTGATGAGCGTCGACTTGCCGGCACCGTTGGGACCGAGGATACCAACACGGCTCGAGAGTGTGAGCGCGCACGACACGTTCTTCAACGAAGGCTTGGCAGCGCCAGGGTAGGTAAAGGTACACTGCGAAAGCTTCATGATGGCGCGGGTCTGCGAGCGCACACCCATGAGCGAGCCAGGAGGAGGGAAGGAGAAGCTGCAGGCGTGAGCTTTTGCGAAAGAGCGGTCGGGGTACTCACACGGCAGATGACTCGGCAAGAGTGTAGTACGACTTGGCAGCCGGCACCTTTTCGACAAACTTGGCGAGGTTGCCCGGGTAGTAGGCCAGCTTCTTTTGCTCGTAGTGGATCTGCGCGAGTCAGCTAACGTCTTCTCGATACTGACTACTCACAATGTCCGTACAGACGTTATCGAGGAAGCCAGAGTCGTGCGAGACGATCAAGCTGGTGACCTGGTGCTGGTCGCAGAGCCACTTTTCAAGCCACGCCACGGATTGGACATCCAAGTGGTTAGTAGGTTCATCCCTGGGTTGTCAGCATGGCTCGCAACCTCGGAGGCAACATACAAGAGGAGGATATCAGCACCGATCAAGATGGCACGCGCGAGCTCGAGCTTCATCTTCCAGCCACCCGACAAGCTCGCGACAGGGTCGTTTTGCTTCTCGTGCGAGAATCCGACGCTGAACAGGGTCTCGGCAATCTTCTCGCGCGAGTGGTGCTTGAGGTTCGCGTCCGAGCACACAAAGTCGAGGATGCGCATCGACGTGTCTTCGCCCTGGAGCGCGTGCTCGACCATGATGGTCCTGAGCTGGTCCTGAGGAGGGAAGCCCTCGACCTTGCCGTCGCGAATGGCCTTCATAAGCGTCGACTTGCCCTGACCGTTACCGGCGCAGATACCGTAGCGCTTGCCGCGGCGGAGCTTGAGGTTGGTGTGGTTGAGCAAGAGCAAACCACCGTACGCGAGCGAGAATTGAATGTCACACAAGAGCTCGCCCTCGGAACCGTCGTCCTCGACGTCAGGAGCGTACTTGGCCTTGTCAATGGCCATAAAGTCGTCCCGGATGGCGTTGGCGACCTCGACAGCAGCAGCCTTGCCCTCGGGCAGCCAGTACTTGAGACCGGCAGCGAGGCAGCGGCCCGCCCAGAGCTCGGCGTCCCAACGACGGAGCTCGACAAGGTCGGCAACGATACCAGCTTGGTACTCGAGGTGGTGAGCAAGGATACCGGCGTTGGGCAGCGAGGCAGACAGGGGGAGGGAAGGGTGCGAAGGCAGGGCATGGCCAGGAATGTTGATGCGAGGGAGCATGACGGTCAAAGCCTCGGTGACGGCGAGCGGGACGTCGCGAGCGGCGGGCTGAATCTCGGTAGCCGAAGCGCCAGCACCGAGCAGAATATCGAGCGCAGTCTGAGCAAACGCACGGATCTCGGGGAACGCGGCGCCCTTTGCGAGCGACTCGACACCGGGCACGAGAGGGGAGAGGTAGCGCGCAGCCACATCGGGTTCACGCACGAGCTTGACCAAGTTGCCAATGACAATGTTGGTCATGCGCTGAGTGTCGGTGGATCGCTCTTTGAGTGCACGAGTCAAGAGCGGGACCATGACGGCGAGCGTAGGCGCGTTGACCTCGGCAACGAAGGTGGTAGACGAGAGCGTCTTGATGGTGCCGGGGACGGCCGCAGGCGAAGCCATGGCCGAGACGAGGAGCTTGATGTGGGGAAGCAGATCGGCGTTGGGCAGGGTCGAGCAGAGCGCAGTAGCAGCCTTGACTGCGGCGGCAGAGACCTGAGAGAGTCAGCTATGTTCACGCCGACTGTAGTCACCCACCTCGGACTTGGTGTCGTGCATGGCATGCTCGACGGAAGGGATAACGTGACCGAATTCCAAGGCAACCCACTCGCCATCCGCACCGGCGCGTACCATGCCCTCCATTGCCTTGAGAGTGGCAACCTTTGACCTCCAACCCTTGATATCGTTAAGCGTCGTGCTGAGCACTTCGAGCACCTGGCGCGTCGACTCTGGCGGGCAGATTTTGATCAAGGCGTTGATGGCGCTTTGTACAGCCGAGCGGACGGGCTGACCCTTGTCCATCATGAGGTTGAGCAGGGCCGGGAGCAACGGGAGAAAGACGCCCTCGACACCCTCGCCGAGCGTCTTGCACAGCCGCTCGACGAGCACACCGGCACTCTCGCGCTCATAACCGCTTTTGCTGCTGGCCCATAGCAGAACGACGTCGAGAATCGAGGCGTCAAGGACGGCTTGCAGCGGCTGAGGGGCCTTTTTGATTTGCAGGCAGATGGCGTCGGCGACCGACTTTGCCTCGAGCGCCGACGAGGCCTTGGCGAGCGCAACGAGCTGAGGCTCGTAGATTGACGGAGGGAGAGGAGAGACTTGAGCGTTGGCCATGTTGACTGGCGCCGGGGACATGGTACAGTCGGGTAATGCGAGGAATGTGATAGGTGGCGAGACGGCCGGCTTGGATACAATGGGCTTTTTGCTTCGACTGATTGAACAACACGAAAGAGTGGTGAGGAGAGAAGCGAGCCTGGCCTGTAGACGCCCTGGGTGGTGAGCGGTAGGCAAGAGGAATGCTCTTGTTGGTGTAAAGTCAGAGTGGCCGACGCGGACAAAGCAACGCAAATCTTTCTTATCAAACTGCCCAAAGCGGGTGGCGGCCACTGAAACGTGCACCACTCCATTGACACTTCACCGGCTGGTTCCCGAGCAGCATATTTGCGGGCGAGGAGCAGTTAGATGCAAGAGATAGACCAGCAGCAGAGTAGGGTGCGCTGAGACGTGCCAGCCAGCTGCAAAGTGACAAGACACCCCGGCAGCGAGTTGTTGTGCCACGTGCAAGTGGCAAACAGTCACGTGGCCCAGTCGCATACCACTCGTTTGCCTGTCAACGCAGCTCACTCAACGCAGCCAGCACTGCCCTTTACCCAGAAACAGGAGCTTCGGCCGTAATACAACCCACGCCAGCTGTCAGAGCCCAGAGAAACAATGAAATGGAAGCCAAAACTGACACCCACTATAAATGTCTGCGAATAGGCTGATAAAGCCTTCCAACCCTTGTGCAAGGTCTCCTGACGCAATGGCAGCGCCTCTGACTACGAATAATGTGATTATCTCAGTAGCATCAGGACGTCAATGAAAGGCGACGGGAAGTGCATTTTAACCTGAAGAAGAACGTGTTGTGTGTATAGTCTTGCCAGGCGGCACAGACAAATATTGTCCGAGTGGCGCAATGGTAGCGCGTCTGACTACGATTACGTAAGCACTGATTACGTAAAGTGCATCAGGAGGTCGCGGGTTCGATCCCCGTCTTGGATTTTTTAGTTTTGGTTTTTTGGTTTTTTTCTTTTTTGCCCCTCACGGCTGTTTGTTAAGAGCACCGCGGCTGGCGGATTGATTTCTGCGCGCTGTTCCAGCGCGTCTGGCGACAAGTGGAGCTTCCGCAAGGAGATGGGGTTCAACAAGCCGTGATGGACTGCGTTCTTCTTTATGTGACACTGAGCAAAGTACACACAGTTCATGGGAGTCGTTTGTACAATTGTCAGACCCAGGCGTTCACACGCTAACCTGAGAGTCAGCTAAAGCAGTGTGCGTTCCTCCTTTGGCACGCCTAGCGCGGCGCGCTTGAGCTTCATGCGCTTGTTGTGCTTGCTTTGCTCGGCGAGCTTGGCCTCGCGCCGATCCAGCCACTGGTGCACTTCGAGCAATTTAGAGACGGTGAGAGCTGGTAGGGCGCAGCGGCTTGTTCTCGTGCGGGCAATCTCAGAGAACAACGTGTGAATCAGCCGAGAGCCTAGCACCAACCGGCATTGGCCATCCGCGCTTACACACTTGCATCGCCGCCCGTCTACAATCCATGTCATGACCGCCTCGCGTTATCCAGTAGCCACGTTTTGAACATTACAGGTGCCAACGCGCGTCCGGCATTGACCGTCAGCAGAGGCCAGGCGTCTTCATTTCCAGGCTGGGCACCACTGGGACGATACTCGGGACTATAGGGCCGTCAGAAAAAACGCCAGAGGTACTATCTCACTATTCAAGTTGATATATATCACGGCGGGAAAAGACCTTGCCCCTTTGGGAGACATACTCGTGCAGGATTTGAAAGAGATTCTTGACAAACTTTACCAAGTCGTGGTGGTCTTGCATGTAAAGCCTGATCCGTCAGACTGCATGCGTCACTTTCACCTGACCAACCAGTCGCTAACCGCTTTCTCTACATCCTCGCAGGTCACTCCGTTCTCGTTCTGAACGATAATCTCGGTGCCGGGCGAAATGAGGCCATGGTACGGCAGCTCACGCCGAGTGGCAGGCCCGCCCACCACTCGTGAAGCGAAATGGTACAAGTCCTGCGCACAGCACTCGGCAAAGATTGGCGTGATGATCACTTGCTTTATAGCCGGATGACAGAAGAGTGCACCCGGAGCACTGGGCAGAGACGGCATTGGGGGAGTAGATTGCTCAAGGGAGGACGGTGTGCGTTGTCGGAAAGCTCCAATGTTGATGGGAATCTGGCAAGTCAGCTACATCCATACCATTCCGTCACGTACATTGTGCTTTACAGCCTCTTCCACGGATAGCACCCGCCGTGTGTCTGGCACGGGTACTGGCGGAAGTCGCTTGCCAGTGATGGTTGTGGTGTATTTATACCGGTCTGCAACTTGGTCGTAGCTACCAACCGGCTGCACGAACCCGTGGCCAGCGTAATGCACTGCTTTGTACGTCTTCTGTCCATGGACCATGAGATTCGCCATGCCGCGCCACGTCGTAGGCAAAGGAGTCACATCCCTCTCGTTGTCCACGTCGGACGGCCTCGTCGATGCTGGCAAAGGCAGGCCCTGCCGTATGCCGAGCAAGAGCCAACGAAAGTAATCTTCTGCGTCGTCCCCCGTTGGCAGCAGTCGCACGCGCAGCGCTCGACAGGTCTCTGCCCAATTGTAAAGCGCCAGCAGATTCGAACCAAAGTAGGCGTGCTTTGGTACGTATGACAGCGTGGGTGATTCGGTTGGCGCGATGAGAAAGGTAACGATACGGTGTAAGATGGTATTATCGAGACGCAAGAGACCAGATGTGTCGGCCATCTGAAAGTAACAGCGATACGGCAATGTGGATTGATCAAGTACGAAACTGCACAGAGACTAGACACGGTAGTGCGCTCGAAAGGACAGGCTCACCAAAAGGAGGTGAAAGTGGCGGCCAACGAGCACGACGGTCGAGTCCCTGCGTGCTCGTATGCCGAGCCGAGAGTCAAGTGCCCAGGCCGATGGCAGTCGCCTGAGGGCCTGCGAGCCAAGCTGACAAGTGGGAAGAGTACCAGCCATGTTTGGGAGGACGCCGACTCGGCGATGGCTCTGCCCCTTTCTGTAAAGCTCGTGTATCCTGCAGTCGGCGTGGTCCCTCGAGCCGTCGAGTAGAAGACCTCGTAGGCTTGACACTCCCCCGTTGGTTCCAATGCAAAGCAAGGACATCGTTCATCTGGCTACTTGTACAGCTCTCTATGAGCCCCCGCCGGCCGCACTCACAGCTCGGGCGTGTCTGCGTAGAGCAGAGCGGCCATGGCCTCAGGGTAGCGGTTACCCGTCGACTCTTGGGCATCGATCGCCGCTCGGATCTGCTTCAGCTCGGCGTCTGACAGCTCGACTTTGAGCGCGCCGACATTCTCCTCGAGGTACTTGATATTCTTGGTCCCGGGGATCGGGAGGATTCCCTGGGCCAGAATCCAAGCGAGGGTGATCTGACCGGGTGTGGCGCCCTTTTTCTCTCCAATCGCCTTGAGCTCGTCGACGAGCTTGAGTGCTTTGGGAAAGTTCTGCCTGTGATGAGCGCCAGTCAAGGTCAAACAATCTACACACCTCGGTGCTGTAGCGCTCGAGCCACTTGCGGATATCGCCGTCTTCAAAGTCATCGTTAGACTTGTAGCGACCCGTCAACATGCCACGACCTAGCGGCGTCAGTGGCGAGGTCTCACGTCCCGTACTCACCCAGCGGCGAGTAGGCGACAACGGCAGTGCCGAGTTCTTTGGCCGCCTTGACGATCCCAAAGCGCTCGTCGTCCTTTTCGGCTTCCAACTCGAAGGGCGAGTACTCGAGCTCGACAGCGGCGATGTGCACAACTTTGCTGGCGCGGCGCAATGTACGGGCAGAGACCTCTGACAAGCCAATGTACTTGATCTTGCCCTCCCTGACGCCACGTTAGCTCTGGACTTGACCACGGCAGACCTCACTTTTGTAGCTCTGCCAACGCCTCGACCGTCCGCTCAATCGGCGTCTTCCCGTCGACGCGGTGGCTGCAGCATGTCAGATAGCCTATGAGACGGCTTACAGCCTACACATAGTAGAGGTCGATAAAGTCGACGCCCAGACGCTGCAAGCTCTTCTCGACCGCCTCCTTTGCGTACTCTGGAGACGAGTTGATCGTGATCTTGCTGAGATCGCCGTCGGGGCTTTGAACGTGTCCAAACTTTGTCGCAAGAAAAACCTTGGCTCGAGCGTCTGGACGGCTCTTGAAGTACTTGCCGAGGAGTTCCTGCACAGACGTGAGCACCGGCATGCAAAGGACAGACGCAAAGGACCTCGCTGTCGGCATACAAATCGGCCGCTTGAGTCTCATCAGTATAGCTTGTACAGAGCCAGCAGGTACGAACAGTCCCAGTGTGTCTCGCCGAGCTCGATGGCGCGATCGAGGAGCTTGAAGCGTTCCTCGTCCGACTGCACTGACCCGTAGAACGCCGAGAGGCCCATGAGGCCGAACCCGATGGCGGTCACGTCGGGCCCCTGCGAGCCGAGCTTGCGAGTGGGTAGAGAGGCTGTCATGATGCTGCTTGTAATGTCCAGTGCTTGGCCACACGCTGCGCATCCGCATCTTATGTACCAGCAGACGCAGCCTCGGCCACGGCCTCGGGCATGCAAGCCTCCACCGCTGCCGGCATCTGTACATTGCTTCACACTATGGCACAATGCGTCGAATCCCTAGTCAATGTCGTCTGGGTCTATCACAGGCTCGCCGGAACGTGCGGCGATGCAGCCTGCACAGTCGCAAGGAGCGGGGAGGGTCATGACCGTGCCGGAGCTCATCACCTCCCCGGCTATGACCACGCGCGTCCACTCGGACAGCCGGTGACCAAGCTCGTCGACGTTGAAGTGAAGCTGGACAAACGAGTTGCCGCCGTTGACGACGAACAGAGGATAGAAGTCGGGGACGCTGGGTGGAACAAGGCGATTGCTGCGGCCCACGTTAGCACTTTAGCCCGACCTGATCAACAGCTCACTAAACCGGGAAGAAGAACGCTGCGAGATCCCACGTATACTCGAAAGACGGTAGGTCCTCGGTGAGGACTTGCTTGTAGAGCTCGATCAGGTAGTTGCAGACACGCAAAACCGGCTGACTCGTCACAGCCTCTTTCACCCTGACCGTCGTTAGCTGTACTCGGAGAGGATCGCTGATCCACTGACCAAGTCTGAATAGCTTGGTCGACGTCCTGTAGCACGACACCGTGCGCATTCGATACAACTAGCGGCGACTTTTCGTTCAGAATACCTTCCAACATCGGCACACCTCCGCTACTTGTAGGCACGCCGTTCTGGCGAGCGAGCTCGATAAGAGGCACTCCAAACGTGACGGCAAAGAACGGGAGCAGCACCGCGCTGACTTGATCAAGGGCGAGGTAGATCTTGACCTCGGGGATGGCGGGTCGCGTGTAAAAGGTGCCTGGAGCCGTACGTTGCTCGATCAACGCTTCATAGTTGAGGAGAACCTGGTCACGTCAGCCCCGGCTGGTCCGTTCGAGACGTACGTTGCGTGCGTTCGCATCCGAGTGGCTCAGCAGGCGATGGACTTCGGGCTTTGGGCAGGGCACTGAGTGATTGTCAACCTCGACACGCAGCAGCGGGCCAGCAGCACACATTTCGGCGTCCACATTTGCGAGAAAGCGGTGTAGTAGGGCATCTTGCTCTGCTTCTTGGTCAAGCCCGTGACCTTGCCTCGGCCGACAAACTGCACGCAATCGCAGGTTTTACGCTCCATCTGAGCGATCATACGCGCAAGAGTGGCAAATGGTAGCGTGCGCGACTCTGGCGCGCTGTCTGGCTCTTCGGTGTCTGTATCGTGTACGCCACAGGCAGCGTTCGACGTTTTGTTGCCGAGCGCACGGCCTTGACCGACATCCATCAACACGCTCGCCCAGTAGCCCTCATCTGCATCCGGCCTGATGAGGGCCGCATACAGCGTGCGGCAGGTCACGCCCAGTGCCAGCAATGAGCGCAGCTGCGGCTTGGGCAAGGGCTCGTCCGGCGGTACCTTGGTATCCCAGTCTGGCGTGATGATGAAGGTGGTGAGGCGGCGTAGGACAATGTCTGGTAGGCGCAGCAGTGGCGACATGCCGTCTGCCATGACGAATGATCAGTTACGAGCGTTGTCGATGTTGATGTTGACGTTGGCAACGGTAGAGAGCTGAGGATGTTGATGGAACCTAGCAGTGCGCACAGACGGAAAGGGGTCTGATCGGCAAAAGTGGCACTGGCGCGCAAGGCGAGAACAACCTCCTATCTTATCATTTGACAAGTCTGTACACCGGCTCACAGTACCCCAAGCGCCTCCTCATAATCCTCAATCATCTACAGTGAAGTTGCCTCTGCAAGCGTCATTGCCGACCCCACTTCTGTCAGTTAGGCACTCACAGTAGTCCGAGTCCGAGAACGAGCTGTCGTCCCGATCCGACATTTTGTTAGATGGAATGGGAACCGTGATGCATGTCGCTCGCTACGACACTACTTTATAGGCTTTGGCCCACCGGTCCCGATGTCTCGCCGGATGCGTCCCAACTGCATCCTGGCCAGATGCGTCCTAGTTGGATGAGTCCGACTGCATCTCTGAGTCCCGGCTGCATCTCTGGCCGGATGCGTCTTGCCGGGTGCGGCATCCGTCGAGATGGCTTGCTGGGTGGCGTAAATCAACAAGGTTCTGGAATCCGCCGTGGACATAGGTGAGGAAACTCGTTCGGACGCGTCCGCGCAAGGGTGAGCCGAACAACTGGACATGCGCACTAGTCTGTGCGTTGCAACTCAAAACGTCGAGTGGCACTTGGCGCACCCACTTGGGCCGTTGACGCCACGAGTTTCAGCACGCGCTACCACACCTTTCCAGAGCCCTTGATTAGCACTCAATGGAGATCGTCTCTGCCAAAGATGTGGAATGGACGCAAAGCAGAGATCCGCTGGCTGGTCTATCTGACCGCCCAGTTGTGTCACAGTTGCAGAATAGCGTATATACAAAGTCACTCAACATGTCTCCACCAAAGACCTACGCACTGTCAGAGCTGGGATCTGACCATACTGGGAGTTCCTGCGTTTGAGTCAGTAGGTCAACGCAGCGATAATATCACTCACATGTGGGCCATAGGCGTTACTACCGCGACGCGACACGAAGGCAATGAATCGTTCGATGTCAAAGTCGAGGAAGACAACCAGGTTGCCGCCGTTGACCGAGTTAGCTGGCCAATTGGGGCCTGGCGGACACCCGTTCGCGCTGCGTGATCAGCAGTGTGACGAGAACCGGCGGCGGTGGCTCACTAGCGTGGCTTGACCCAAGGCAGCGAGTGGAGTTCTTCAGAGTCGTCTTCAATGTTTTCACAGTAGACCGCGCGCAGGGACACGTAGAGGTACGTAAGACTCGAGTGCACCTTGACCTTGTCCATGTTGCGCCGATGCATAATCAGCCTGGTGATGTCAGTGCAGCGTCGGTGAGCCCACAACTGCCAATGACTGACCAGTCCTCTATCGCCTCGTGAACGTCTGTTGCGACGATCCCACCAGGATTGGAGATCTGGATCGGACCCCACTGGTCGTCGCGATCGGGCTTGGTCACAGTCTTGGAAAAGTCAGGTCAAGGCCGTTCGAGATTGTCGTCATTGTCCAACATTTGCTCGTGAACATAGTCGAGGTAGATACTCCATTCAACGTCTGCGTGCAATTTGGCCGAGTTGAACGTTTCGTCCAGCTGGTCATAGGTTCCCGGCGCAAGGACGAGGTGTACGGCGACATGCGTGATTGCTGGCTTCGTGATGAACGTGAGCGGGTCGACGCGATATCCTGACGGTGTAGAAGGGTGGCTCCGAGCGAGCGCCACGTAGTGCAGCGGGATCTGGCTGTGGTCAATGATCAAGTCAATAGTGGAAACCAACTCTCTCGCACTTCGTATTTGACGAGTTGCTCTTTGTCGAGAACGTGGCGTGGCTCGTACTGAGGAGGAGGTCCTGATCGGGTAAGCCCGATGTTGATGGGTCGGGACACAAACGTACGCAAACGATGTCCGCGGATGGCCACCATGATGTTAAAGTCGTGGTTTCTCATCAGATACTCGTCGCCGTAGACTGACGGGACGATCCAGCTGCCAACGAGTGGACCGTCGGTCTTGAGTTCTTGCTGAATAATGTCCAAAGCAATCTGACGCCACGCAACACGAGTCCCGTCTGGCTGCAATGCTTTGCCTCGGCCGCTCAAACAGACAATCCGACGACATTCAGTGCGGTGAGGCCTTCTGTGGATCAGCAAATTGGCTAGCTTCTTGCAAGTCAGTCCTAGATGGATCATGTCGAGTAGCGTCCAGTGCTGTGAGCGGTCACCACCGTCGTACGGGTGAGAAGCGGCCGGCTGAACGACAAAGCTGACAATGTGAAGCACGATTTCGTCAGGCAGGCCCAGCAAACGGCTCGTCAAGCCGGCCGACTCGTTCAGGACTGCGGACATGCCTGAGCGGCTGGCCTTGAGATGCTATGAATGAAGCAACGGCTGATGGTAAGGATGCAAGAAGAGCTCGGACGTTTCAGGATTTGGTTCCGCTCACTCGAAACCACCAAGTTCAACGTCGCACTGTGGTTTGACCGCCACCATCACTGCTTGCAATGGTTCAAGGCTTGCCAAGCACCCTCGCAGAGCCGCTGTCCTCGTCTTCTTCGTCAAGAGGCCCACCAGCTTCGGTGCGATCCCGCTCACGCTCGCCGCCGCGACGCAGAGAGCGAGATCTCTCACCCAGTCCCGGTCCGGGACGCTATGACCGCCGACCAGGGTGGGACAGGGAGCGCGAGCGAGGTGGTGGTTGGAAAGAGCGAGATCGTGATCGAGGACGGGATGTGCCGTTCGCTGGTCGACGGGACGATCGGCGAGGCTGGCATGATCGACGGGATGAGGGTAGAGGAGGGTGGAAGGACCGAGAGAGGCGGTATGATCGCGGGTACTCGCGTGAGTGATTGAGCCGAGTACAGCTTTCATCGCTGCTACTCGTACTTGCGCGAACTGACACGATCAGCACGCCGAACACGCTCGCCAAGTCCCCGACCACGCCGCATGTCGCCAGATGACGGCCAGCTGTCACCCCGCAGACGAAGCTATCGCGGTCCGAGCTCGCCTCCACCTTCGCATCGGCGCTCGGCAGCCAGCAAACCCTATTACCGTCGCCCCGACTCTCGCCCTCCACGCAGTCCAACCCCTCCCCGCCGTCGCTCCCCCTCACCCATGCTGCAGTACTCGCCTCCACCCGAGGACACCACTCCTTCCGTGTCTTCCGGGGGCGGCAAGGCACGTCATCACTCTCCATCACCTCCGCCTCCTCCACAACCTCGACAACCCGCATTTCCGGCCAAGGCTCTGCCAAAAGGCCCTCGGAATCCGGATTTGATTGTCTTGAAGCCTACTAAGCCCGTCCGGCCACCGTCGCCAGTCAAGAAGAGCACGTCACCCACAAAGCGGCCGTTCCCCGTCAACGCGAACGAAGTCGAAATCGACCCAACCCGAAACCGCTTTACGTCACGGTCCGTCTCGCCTGTCAAAAAGGAGCAAGTCGCCGTCAAGGCCGAGAGCATGTTGGAACGACTCAAGAGGACAGCCAAGCCCGAGGTGGTGCATAGCTCCGAGGCTGCATCAGTGTGTGCGAATGCAGCACCCGCACCAGTCGAGCCGGTATCTGCACCAATCGTCAAGGAGGAGCCGCAGACGCCTCGGCCTGCCCAGCCGACACCTCCAACTCGACCGAGGGTCTCATGGGGCGAGCGCAAGCTCGAAGCGGGCGTCGCCACCGCGTCACCCGTCCCGGTACCGACCCAACCATGCTCGCCATCACCGTCTGTACACAGCGTCAAGCTCGAAGCTACCGAACCGGCTTCACGACCTCTGCCTCTCGTCAAGCGCGATACCGGTCCTCCCCAGCCCGCTTACATGCCCGCAACCCCCGCGCCTCCCCAACCACCCGTCAAAGCCAGTCCACCGCCACCGACAGTCTTGCGTGGTCTCGAAACTCTACCAGCGCTCAGCGTCGAATTCGAGGGCGAGTGGGAAAAAGCTGTGAGTTCGCTACCGATTCTACTCCAGCGCTGGATGACTGATACTATGCAGTATGCACTCCAACAAGCGCAGATCACGGCGCTGAGGCCGGCCTACACTTTCGCCGCGGCGCAGTACCGCATCGCAGCGCATGATCTGGCGAATGCGGATCTCGAGTGGCGCGCAGCGATGGAGAGGCGTAGGATGGCGGAATCGGCCCTTGAAGCGATCCGGTTGACTTGAGGCGGGCTGCGATGCGATCGAGCTCGAGAAGATCTTTTGAGACGCATCGCGATGCAGTCCATTCAAGGAGACCTTTTAGGCGCATCTCATCTCAAGAAGACCTGAAGAGCCTGGCCACAGCGCGCACACCACCAACATTGGAGTGTAGCTAGCGCCCTTACGGGGAACGCACAAGGTGCCTTCTGTTGTGTCCGAGCTCCGTTGATGCGAGCTCCGTTGAAGTGAACCTTTCTGAGACTGCCCTTGGCCTTCTCCAGAAAAGCTCAGAATAGTTAAAACTCGGACTGTCCTCTCGTATCATCACCAACTCGACCTACCAACTCGAACTGATACGAAATGTCCTCAAAGCAGACTAACACTGGCACCACGCAAGATGGGGCGTCTACCAACGGCACGGGCCCCACAAAGTACTTCTATCGGGTAGGCCCCCGCAATGGCCGGCAGCGCACGTTGTGTGCGACCGAAAACGAAGCCTTTGAAAGAAAACGTGACGACAGCTACGTCGTTGAAACTGTTTTCGCAGACGGCACATGGCATGAGCAGAATGTACAGAACCACTTGATCTCGTATAGCTCGTCTGTCGAGTCGGTAGTGGTGGATCCCGCCCGCCCGCACCGGCAGTCACGTGATGCATGATCGATGCAGTCGACGTGGCTCCAAAC